>JAUCMS010000034.1:3095061-3118912 GCA_032357445.1 Enteromius radiatus | reverse complement strand
ATTGCCCCGGTTAGCATATTCTCAGTCTAGCCTAAAAACTGACGTTAGCTTGAAAATAAACCTGTCGTATGCGACATCAAGTTATATAAGTTAAAGTAAATAGAGCTTACCCATGCTATTGGTACAGCAGATTTCTTTAAAATCCGTTTTTTGCTTTTTCCTCCTTGGTTGGGGATGTAATCGTCTTCGCTGAAGACGCGAAAATCCTTGATACTGGATATTTTAGCTCCCGCAGAATAGCCGATGGCAACCAGCCAAAGCTGTCTCATAGGTATATCCGAAACAGGAAAACGATGGAATCTGAACGGTGATCCCGGCACATTCTTGTGGTCACAACAGGGGAATTTACAAGTTCGCACCATTGTTAATTTTCTAGTTTTTATGTCGTTGTCATTCGAGTGTGTAAACACTATGGAACAGCTGATCGAAACATGCGCAGTGTTGACGTTGACAGCAGCGCGGATTGATGGAAATGGAAGGAAAATAGTGCCGATTAAAACCGGAGGTATGAATTTTGTACGGAGCGTTTTTTGTGATGTAAATTAATCAAACTTTGAAAAGCATTTAATTTTTTCACATAAAAACGCACAGTTTTGAGGCCCCGGAAACTAACCGGGAATACTTTCTTAAAAAACTTCCAGCGGCCAGAACTCTGACCAGGGAGGTGATCACAGATTGGGTCAGTGTGTATACACTATAGTGCTGGTAATGAATGCAAACTTCATGTCTTAAATGGGCGAACTAACCCTTTAAATATAAAGCAGCTTGCATATCATTGGCTGCGTATGCATCATGAACCAATCAGCTTGTACCAAGTAGTTTAATGCTGTAAATATCATCAGTTTGAGTGAAGGACCCCATCTGGCTGCACAGTCTAGAGTTTTATGACAGAACTTGAGTAGACGAGTTCAACACAAAGCCTTCTTTTTAAGTTCTGAGAACCCTTTTACAGTGTTCTTTAAAAGAAAAACAAAAACAAAGAATTATTAATGTCCCCACACTATTGATTGATTGTGTGACCGTGCCAGTGGAATCATGGCAGGTGTGATGAGTCATGCTTGGACGTCTGTGTGTGACACAGGCCTCAGATCTGCCCATACACACTCTCTCTTGACAAACTCTGATAAGAGAATTTTTACAACATCAGAGGGATTTACGGTGACGCGTTTTGGACATAGGAGGGCTTTTATGGATAGAAAAGTGGCTCCCCATAAATACAGCAACTCCCAGGCGCCCATATTCACCTGATCTATGGAAGCGATAAAAAACGAAGACAGATTCTATTATTCTGTAAGAAAGTCCTGGCGAAACAAACGAGACAGAGATAAACACACATACAGATCCTGTCCGTACGTGTCTCCTGTCAGTGCTCATCCATTCAGCGCTCTATCAGTGTTTACGCAATTGCCGTCTGACCTTCTCTCCTGTGCACCCTGTGGCCTTTCCTCCTCCGTTTCAACACAGATATGCATTTATTTCCTTCAAACACTGTGCGTTTCTTCAGGTTTGACCTGTGTAAGACTTTTGTTTAGAGCTGTTCTTTTCTTCATTCGTGACAACGCTTGGACCAATTCTGCACTGCTCCACTATTGTTTAGCATTTTAGTGTGTGTGTATGTACGTGTGAGTAGCAGCAGCAGTGGTATCTGGGGGTGGGAAATGTGAGTGAAGTGGTGAAGTGTTGGGTTCTGGTGCATGTCCGGTTCCGCTCGGCTGCTCCGGTGGCCTCCAACAGCCACCTCTGCATTTGCGTCTCTCCTTCAAAACATCTCAGCTGCTCTCCTGTCATCTCTCACCATCGGCTTTCTTCTTTAACCAATTGCTAAACAATCCAGCCCAGCTCTACAGGCGGCCCTTCAACAGGTATGAAATTATCATTACCAACCTCAGTTGAAGCACGTACTAAAAAGAGATGGAAGCAGTAGACTTTAAATTGAACCGATAGAAAGATTGAAAGGCAAAAATGAAAATTCTGTTAGAATTTTTAAGGAAATTCTCTAAACACTGTAAAAATTTAAATCAATAAAAGCAATATATCAAGATTATTGGAGTATGTTTTACAAGAATATACTATTTGAGTCTTTCTAATTAAAATTAACTAGTCGTTTTTTTTATGTCAAAATTGTTTTAAAGTAAATCCTACACCAGTTTTTTTAGTGCATCCATTCAGTGGGGTCAGATGTTGCTTTGGACCCCATTGACTTTAGTTGTATGAACAATAAGCTTATTTTGTCTTTTACAGATGAAAGAATGTCATACAGAATTTTGGTAACACTTTATAATAATAACTACACACTATGAATGATTAGTTAAGCATTAGTAAGCATTTATTTTATCCTTTATAAACCATAGTTCCAACATTATTATGCATTAGTAAACAGTTTACATGTGCATCTATAAACATCTTGTGCGTGAGCATATATCAAATGCTTAATAATTGTATTTTCATACTTTATTAATGATCAGTGTATCTTTTTTTTTTATTATTATTACGTTATTTACAAACCAGTTATTTAGGAGTTATTACCCTCGTTTTTCCTAATGTATCTTATTCCTTATTTTCTATGATGGCGCCGGTAAGGTGGCTGCCGTCGCGACTCTGTGGTCGCACAAAATCATTTCACTGCATTTTGTACTCTGTATGATTGTGTATGTGACAAATAAAATGAGAATTTTTGAATTTGAGTTGTCAGTGTTTAATAAGATAATTTAGAAAGTCTAATTAAATGATTAATAAATTATTCAAATTTACATTAATAAATTGTATTATTTAGACACACAATAATAGTTGCTCAGTGTGTTAATAAATGCTGTAATTCATGATTAAATCAGGTAGTTATAAAGCATTAGGTAGTTGTTTTTGTGAGCTCATCTAAAGTGAGGACTATTAATAGCTTGTAAAGCATTTATAAAGCAGATGTAAAGGCTCATTTATCTTCCAAACAGAAGAGTTAAACAAACACAACACAGAAGGGATACAGAACACAGACATATTTTTCAAGGTGTAAAAAATGTAATCTTACAACTGTACACTTGGTAAATGAAAAACAAACCTTCAATTTCATAAAAAAAAAAAGTAAAGTGTACAGGTTTCATGTTTTTTTGCATCTTGAAATGAGTAGTTCTGTATTTCTCTGTGTTGTGCTTGTTTATTGTTTCTGTTCGGAGGATTACCTTTAAATCTCCTTTGTACATTTAGATATGCTTATAAACCAAGAACAAGGCATTTATAACTGTATTTATAAAGTGCTTACTAATGATCATTAATGTTGGAACAATGCTTTATAAAGGATGAACTGACTATTAACTAATGCTTAACTAATGATTCATAGCGTGTAGTTATTATAAAATGTTACCGAATTTTAATTTGATGGTGAACTATTCCTTTAAATGTTTGCTTGTTTTTGATAAATGCTATAATTCAGTCACTAAATTGTATCAGATATTCTAGATGCATTGCTGGTTCTTTCCAAAACCTCAATTTTGAAATGGTTGTTGCTGGTTAAAGTGTCGGCTGACCTTGTACTTTCCCATTTCCTCCTAAAATGATCAGACACATCAAAGAGAGAGTCACTGCTTCCAACTCCGAATTTTTTACCATTCAGATGACAAACAAATAATGAGTAGAATAATAATTTATTAACTGCATATGAAAATAAGGACAGTGTACATCTCATTTTTTCCACTATAATGGAGATTCATTGTATAGCATCATGATGAGATAAGTAATTCATTTCTTAGGTAGCAGAAAATGTTTAGTTTCCTTTTCTGGCTTCTTGGCTCTTTGTTAAATTTCCTTTCTGTTTTTCTGTTCATGTCTCACTTCATATTCTAATTTTGCACTCCAGGTGCACTCCAAGTGAATGTGTGTGTGAGTGTGGGTAAGAGCGGCTGAGAGCGAGTGTGTGTGAGTGGGTTCATAATTTATAGATCATTTTGTGAGCTAAATCTGTATATCTAATCTAAATATATGATTTTATTTTTTTATGCTAAAATATTGATTTGTAAAAGTGCCTGTTTCAGATTATATAAAACACATAAGCTCCATTAATAAGTGCCTATTTATAGCTGAGTAAATGGGCATGTCTCTGTTTTTTTGCATGCATGTCTGTAAATGATGTTAATGTCTTGTTTTTTTTCTGCAGAACCGCATGTACGAGTCCTTGAAGCTGTTTGACAGCATCTGCAACAACAAATGGTTCACAATCACCTCCATCATTCTCTTTCTAAACAAGAAGGACATATTTGAGGAGAAAATTAAGAAATCTCCCTTAAGTATCTGCTTCCCAGAGTACACAGGTAAACTCATTATCCTGGCGATAAGAAATGCTTGCAAAGGAAGAAAGACAAAATAAATGATGAGGAGAGAATTGTACAATAACACACTCTCCAGAAGCCAATTAGCACAATAAATCTTGAGAAGAAGCATCCTGTTATTTTATTCCTTGTGGATGGATTCACATCCCTAATCTGAACAGCCCACATATTTTCCAGGACTGAGGGCAAAACAGCCAAAACAGTCACCTGCTATTCCCTCTCATTTTTATTTGTTTGTTTTGTAGCTCTGAGCTTTTCATCTTCCTTCATGGCTGCTCTTGATTTTTTTCAGCCTTTATACTGAATGATATATGGAAGACAGAAATAAGTTTGAGAAACAGAAAGGTCTTTTCTGATAGCTGTGATGTCAAGGGCAATATTAACAGTAGTTATGACAATTCGAGTTTCAGAATTAATTACCAAGCTATTGACTAATATTAATTATATCAATATTGTTAATAATATTAACATTCCAGAATAAAGTATTATATAAATGATTACTCATATAGTATGCAAATACTGTTGTTGTATTTTTTTTTTTTCATTTTATATTTATCACCATTGTTTTTATTCTCTTTTGCTCCCCTTTCTAACTTTTCTTTTCTTTTTAAAAAAATGTATATTTTTTAATCGCAATTTCTACCTCCCTCCTTCTTTTCTTTATTTACTTCTTCTTTTATTCATCTGCTGCTTTTCCATCCTTACCTGACTCATCCTGTGCTGCAGGTTCAGACACGTTCATGGAAGCGGTGGGCTACATTCAGTCCCAGTACGAGAGTAAGAACAAGTCAGTCGACAAGGAGGTCTACTCACACATCACCTGCGCTACAGACACAAACAACATTCAGTTTGTCTTCGACGCTGTCACCGATGTCATCATCGCCAACAACCTGCGCTTCTGTGGCCTTTACTAAGCCACAGTGAGGCCCGGCGCTTACACAACCCCAGAATACAATGGCAACTATTGTCATATATGTGACATTTTGTCTTTGTTTTAGACTTTTAAATGTCTCCAGTTGTGTCTGTCAGGTCATTTGATGGCCTTTTATAAGATGAGAACTAACTCAAATCTGGTGGTAGTCTTCCTTTAATTTATGTGCTAAATTTAAACCAAAGGTCTCAGCTCAGCTATTGATTTTGGTACATTGTTACAAATTCAGGAATGTGCTTTGAATGTCCTTCCTGACACCTTCCTAGAGAGAGGTCAGGAGATATTTTAAAGTGAAAATTGGTGCCAAACTTCCACTATTTCCTTCTTTTTTCTACTGTAGCTGAGACTTATTGTCTTGTCCCTATTACACAGTATGAAGATAAACAATTCCAGATCCAGTGAAGTTATGTGGCAATATTTTAAATTCTGATGAGTGTAAGTGGCACTATAAAGATGCTTTGTACACATGTATTTTTTTCAAATGAATGCATTATGGGATATGAATTTCCGTGAATATTCACAAGCTGGCTCATATTGCATGTGTACTGAGTTGGCAGCAATCTCAGAGTGTTGATGAAACACTAGGCTTGACATTTACTTGGCATTTAGAAGAGAGTGCAAATGTCCGATGCCCTGAGCCAAACCACAAAAATGCTAGCCTCTTAGCATCCTAAAAAACAACAGGACGTGTTACTCTTCAAAATTGGATTTCGGACCTTTTAAATCAGACACTCAGGAAACTCCAGTCTTATTTTTTAGCTTTTAGCAGTTTCAGACAAATCTGAGAATAACTACATACTGATGAAAGAGATTTGTACTACATACATATCAGATGAATATATATATATATATATATATATATATAAACTTATTAAAGTTTGGGGTCAGTATTTTCTTTAAATACAGCTTTATCTTTTATTTGATCAGAAGATATTCATACCTTTTCATACTTAAAATTTCTATGTGGATATATTTAAAAAGTATTATATTCCTGTGATGGAAATGCTATCAATATCACATGATTCTTCAGAAATAATTCTAATATAATTACGTAGATCTTAAGAAATATTGTTTTATTATTATTGTTAATGTTCAAAACGGTCATGCAGCAACTATAACTTATTTTCCAGGATTCTTTGATTCAAAGCAGTTATTCATAACAGCAGTTATTAGAAATAGAATTTTTGTAATTATAGTCTATACCGATAAATTCTACGCATCATTGCTAAATAGTATTTAAGTATTAATTACTTTCAAAAAAAAAAAAAATACTGACCCCAAACTTTTGAACGGTATGCACACACAAATAAGAATCACATGCAACAGCTGGAGTAATATGTTTTATATTAGTATGGCTGTCTCACCACACATTATCTTTTCTTTTGTTTGTAGTTCAGTCTATTTTATACTGTCCTGCTTGAATGCTGGTCAGAGTATGCAGTAGTGCATATGGTCATATCTAGGGGTAAGACTGAATGTAACAGGTAGCCTACTGAATGGACCAGAGATGAAAAGACTCTTTGGTCTGATGAACTGTGCTTTTTCTAGACATATGCATTGCATTGAAGTCAAATCTTGGCCTGCTTTTAGTCTCTCTCTCTATGTGTGTGTGTGTGTGTGTGTGTGTGTGAAAATACAGATCTGTAATTGACAATAATTCACAATTCCATACATGCTTTGGTTGTTCGCTGCTATATGTGTACACAGTGCTTCTTAGTATTCATCTCTCCATAGTATCAGTTTAATCAATGTGTGAAATATACAGTGACTTTCAGGGAGGTTGACTTTAAGATTATTATTTTTTAATGTCTGATGAAAGGTATTTTTAATCTTGTGTAACACAAATTGCAATGTGACAGCAGAAGCACAGCATGACAAAATGATCTGAAAGACCCTGTGGAGTCTGATTTAAAAATAAATAAACATATATTATTATTATTTTAATGAGACTCCCTTAACCTTTTGCTTTGACTGTGTTTGAGATGTTTTATAATATGTGTCCCTGGACCACAAAACCAGTCCTAAGAAGCACGGGTTTATTCGTAGCAATAGACAAAAATACATTATATGGGTCAAAATGATAGATTTCTCATTAAAGATCATGTTCGATATTTAGTAAATGTCCGACTGTAAATATCTCAAAACAGAATTTTTGATTTTTTTTTTTGCACGTTCCAGATTTTACAATATAGTTGTATCTCAGGGCAAGATTGTCCTATCATAACAAACCATACACCAATAGAAATCTTGTTTGTTCAGCTATTCAGCTTTTAGATGATGTGTAAATCTCAATTTCAAAAAATGTATCCAGTCGTTCACTTCAGACAGCCAAAAGATGTAAAACATGCTGAATTGTGCCAACTACGAACAGTTATGTGGTATTATACGTAAGGACAGTGTCAGTACTAAGCACCTTTCAGTCATTGTTAAGGTCCATTTATGGTCAGTTTTGATACATTTAGGGAGTGTATGTGTAGCTGCATTCTAGGAGCCAAAATAAGAGCGTAAAGGGAAAGCAGTATCATTTTTAGTAAACTCATTTGACCTTAATCCCAGTCTGATGGGCCATAAAATTTGGATTATGATTTTAAAGAATGACGAGTAACGAGACGGCTGGCTAATGCATGTCAGTTGTTAGCTCAGACACATGGATAATTAGGTCAGTGGCCAAGGTAAAGAAACTCAAGGGTAATTGAGTCTGTCCGTAGCTGAGGGACAAAGGCCAATTTGTTTCCTGGCTTGTAGCCGCAGTACAAATAACTGTTGGTGATGCATCCAGACTCTTTTCAACTAATGTGATGAGTTCAAGCAGTACATTTTGCAAATGTAGCGTCATTTACTTGAAATGGTACTTACATTTAAAATTGTGAGATTTTTATTGTAGTGTTTAATTCATATTTGATCCTGATACAAATACAACAGGACCCAGCAGACACATCACTTTTTGTTTGTTTGTTTTTGTCAAACTGCTGTAATTATTGTTTTGTCTCATTGCTGTTGTTATTTATTGAACAATGGATTTATATGACTATGATTTATATGTCTATTTATATGACACGAATGAATAAAGTACTTGTGAAATCCGGTGTGGCGTTCATTTTTGAGTCCTGCATCTTCTGCAAGTAATCACAGATTGTAATCGCTGTTTATTTTATTTTCTCTGCATAATTTGTTGTGAATCATCCTTATTGGCACAAGCAGATATGAATAATTTTTTTCAAACTGATAATCACATTTCTTATGCAATGGTTGTAAGGTTGACACAACTGATTCTTTCTTTGCTTTTTTTGGCTTCATCTATACTGTAGTTGCATATCTTAACTGTTGCTGTGTGTATTTCTCCACTAAACATTTTTCTGTCTGCCTCTTTCTCTCTGTCTATCCTCCACTCTGCTTTCTTCTCCTCTTGCAGAATCGCATGCACGAGTCTCTTATGCTGTTCGATTCCATCTGTAACAACAAATTCTTCATTGACACTTCCATCATTCTCTTCCTCAACAAGAAAGACCTATTCGCTGAAAAGATCAAGAAATCCCCTCTGAGTATCTGTTTCCCTGAATACACAGGTAAGAATGCTTCCTGTTGTTAAAAATGTACAGATTGTATCCCAGCGTTGCATCAGAAAAGATGGATGCTTGTGATTGGTCAGGTCAGGCTTAGTGATGTCCAAAACCTATTAGTTTGGACTCACAGTATGAACTGTAGACTGCATTTTGAAGGCACTGTAACATGGGAGGTAAAGGATGGAGCAGTAGCTGAATCGGTGTGCAGTCATGGGTAAAAGGTGGGCACAGAGGGATGTCTGCAGGTCTGTCAAACTTTCTTCACGGCAGAATACAATTCACTGCCTTCGTTAGAACTGTTTCTGTTCAGCAGCACCCTCAGTGTTGCTTTCCATATACTGTACAGTGCCTCCTAAAAGCATTTGGACAATCAAATCAGGATTAAAAATGTATTTGCATTATATTAAAGAATACTTGAAGTTATTTCTTTTAAAAAAAAGCACACTTTAAAAGCAGAGTACTATACAGAATATTAGTTACACTAAATACTTAATTAATTAAATAAATGAATACACAGTATCTTATGTACCGTCATACATAGTTTAAACAAATTTAGACAAAAGTATTTGGGGGAGAAAAATATATATATAATTAACTAAATGTATTTATTATAAATTGATGATGAAGTAAATTATATAATTTCTGCGAATGATAATTCTTATTGTCAGTATATATACAACAATAATATGTGGACAATTAAAATGTTTACATTAGCAAAGCTATATCCACATCTTGATATTTTGTTCAGAATGAAGACAAAAGTATTTAGACAATTATGGTCTCTCTCTCTCTCTCTCTCTCTCTCTCTCTGTGTAAACTAATACGGAAATTATTAAACAATATACATTATTTCAAAATCTTGATATTATTTTCAAACTTAATAAAGTAGCATTTTGACAATTAAAGTGCATGTGATTAAATCAAATATATTCTATTGAAATATATTATTATAAAATAATTCTAACAAACTTTTATAATTAATGAATCTAATTATATGTGAATACGTAAACGTTAGCTTAATGAACAATATAATTAACATTTTAATATTGTCCAAAAACACAGTATTTGTTTATGTAAGTATATGTAATTAAATTAATTATAATTACCTAAAGTTATGTAATTAGTAAGTTAGTTAGTAAAATGTCATGTTAGGTTGATAAGTGCAATATTCAATATCTTAGCATCTTTATATATTGTTTAATATTGTTTATGTCCATAATATGATAAAGTCCATCTGTGGTTACTTAAGACACCTGAGGAAAGCATTGTCTAGTATTAGATCTTGTTTTTATTTATTTATTTACTTTTTAATGAAATGAAACTCAAAAGTTTTAATCTAAATGATCTCATACATAACCAAGCTTCTCAATGCAATTTTGCTTCATAAGGAGCCAAGTTACTTAGCTATTAGAGAATGGAAGAGAAGGGACATTTATGAATGTCAGAAGTCACAGAGGTTATTTTAGATATTGGGTTAATGAGCGTTTAAAGCACATTTATGGCATGTTTATTTTTGGCATGATATCAGATCTCGCATACTCATTTGATCTCCGTCTCCCTCGGCAGGTCCAAACACCTACGACGATGCAGCTGCTTACATCCAAGCACAATTTGAAAGCAAGAACCGCTCGCCTAATAAGGAGATCTACTGTCACATGACCTGTGCCACGGATACAGGAAACATCCAGGTGGTGTTCGATGCCGTGACCGACATCATCATCGCCAACAACCTGCGAGGCTGTGGCTTGTACTGAGGCCTGCCCCTTCCCTCTCGAGCCACTTCTTTGGAAATGATTATTATTGAAAATGCAAGTTGGTAAATAATGATAATGATAATTTTAAAATAGGCATATACAAATATATAAATATATTATATATATATGAAATGTTTTTAGTTTGTCTTTCAAAGAGCTGCCAACAGAACTGATTTCTTATAGAAACCCAGCCTTTATGGTTTTAGAACAAAGTTGGGACCTTTTTTGTGTCGTTTTTGTTTTTCTTTGCTGTCGTACGTTTTCGTTCTCCCCGTTTTCCACCGTGTCTTTATTGTTTTAACTAAACAACCCTCATTTTTTTTTTGATAAATGTCTTTCTTTGACTATTTTTTTATGTTTTATGTCATTGTATGTATATTTATTACACGAATATCAGTCAGGGGGGATGACCTGTACATGTTTGCCTGGCTACATGAATTTACTTTGACGATAATGTGACGATAGCTAAATCCACGGTTATGCTAGTCTTGAGCACTACGGTTCAAGTCAGTTGTAGCGTGTCCTTGTTTTGGATTTTGAATCGCTGTAGTACCGTTCGATATCGTAGAGAATGGAAACACCCAGGCTTTTCTTACTTACGTTTCGTCTCTACCATCCCCGTCACTTCCGTAGGTCAGCTCTCTGGGGAAGGGCCCGGGCCAGCTTGGCGCGCGACCCCGGGGCCTGTCGAACCAGTACGATGATTGCAAGTGTCATATCAGTGCCAACCTTCTGAGAATGACGTGTCTGGGAATAGTAGTAGAAACACTAGGTCACTGTTATGAGAACTTATTAACATTTGTCTTGTAAGAAACTTTTGTATTGTTGTTGATTAATTTATTAATTTATTTATTGATCATCTGTCCCACACACTTCCTTTGTACTTACTACACCTCGTCCATTCTTCTACCTCTCGTCCGTTGTCTCCCTTCCCTCTTCATTCCTTCTTTTTCCCTAGGTTTCTTCCTGTTTTAGTTGGCTGGGTATTGGAGTCCCCGTCACTGATAGCATGACCCCCTCAGCCTTTGTATAAAGAAACAGCTAATTGCTTCACATAGCTAATGGTGCGAAAATAAAGAATAAAACACAAAATAAAAAGAACAAAAAAAGAGGAAAAAAATGTAAAAAACAGAAAAGACAGACGCAGCAAAAAGAATGGGTATCATGTGGGCGGGGTTTGGGGGTGGGCGGGTAGATGTGGGGCTCAGGGAAATGATGTGGAGGCTTGCAGACGAAGGTCATTGGGCTGTCAGTCTTTGTAGAAAGCTGTAGATCCTCCAGTTCTAGAAACTTAGAAATAATTGAGAAAAAAAAGATAAAAAGAGCGACAATAATAACAAACGATGATGATGATGACGACGACGATGATAACAATACCAATATCAATGATTATTCTGTAATATTATTAAAGGTATATTTCTTGTGCTTTGTAGCTACAGAACTTTTTTTTCCCTCTCTCCCCCTTTTTTTAAAAAAAAAAAAAGAATTTTGCAAGGGTTCCTGTGATCCACTCTTGAACCGTTCTTACTGACTTACCCATGTTGATGTTGATGAACTGTACCGATTCTTTTTGCCTGTTCACCCTGCATTGCAATGTCTTTACTTAGCCTGAATTACAGTATATGTATTGATTTTTTTATTTGTTTGATTTTTTGTTTTTTTTTGTTTTGTTTTTTTGGAACGAACCACTTTTTGGTGGCACGGCTCCGCCCCCGGTGCCGGAGAGGGCGGGGCTGTGCACGGCTGTACAGATTCATGCGCTTTCTCTTGGTTTTTTGAGAATTGTACTCAAACACCTTCCAGGTCTGCATAGAAAAGCACAGCTCTCACCTATCACACGTAGATTTGGAAAGATGTATCTCTCCTCCCTCTCTGCTTTCTCAGTTTGAAATTCAAAGAAAAAGAGAAAAAAAAAAAACCCTGTAAAATACCTACACCACCTTTGATTTCAATTCTCCTTCCCTTCTTTTTTTAATCCTTTCTTTTTCTCTCCAAGTGAATGCTTTTGTGCTGCTTTTTCTCCCTCTTCTTTAGTGAATGGTTGTTCTTTCATGTGGGATGTTCGTGCTGGAAAACCAATCGAATGTAGTGTTTACATTAAAAGCCACAGTTTTCATGACTACAACCTGGAGCTTTTCGCTTTTGATTGTCATTTCTAAACTGCTTTGTCCTTTATATATTTCACTGACGTTACAGATACAGACAGAGATCAGTCAGTGTACGAACGAAAGGATGCTTTAAGGTAAACTTATCCACCATTAATCCAATACTAAAAAGAGAGATGGTATTCACAGGTGTTTGGGTTCAACATAAAGTGTTGCAACCTTTTCACAAAAGCATGATATATTTACTGTCAACATCTTAGTATGCAATATAGGGGGACATGGAGGAAGTGCTTGAATCCCAAGGGAAATAATTATGTCTCTGTGCCTCTTAAGTGTGTCTTCAGATGGTTCTGGAGAGAGACGAAGGAGATTCTCAGCCATTCTATACCACAGCTTCAAAAGAGAAAGTGCCACTTTTTGCCAGTCTGATTGGATGATAATTGAAATGAGAGCTTCACATATGGAAAGAGAGGGAGAGAAAATGAGAGGAAGAGTTTGTGTTAAGATGGCAGGATGAAATGCAGACTATGATGAGAAACTGCAGAGGTAATTGGTATCGACTCTGTCCGCCCAACTCAACACAAAGGCTTTATATAGCTACAGTGAAGAAAGACTCTGACTCAGTGACACTAATTATATATATATACACACACACATACATACACTACCATTAAATATTTGGGGGTCATTTTTTAAGCAAGTGTCATTTGTTCAACAAGGAAAATAATATAGCAAAACAGTAATATTATGAAATATTGCAAATTTAAATGCTTAGTAATTCAGCAATTTTCAGTGTCACATTATCATTCGATTTCTAATAATCAGCGTTTAAAACAGTAGTGCTGCTTAATATTTTTGTGAAAACCTTGATACAGTTTTCCTGGATTCTTTAATAAATAGAAAGTAAGTAAACAATATTTAAAACAGAAAAAAAATGTTACACAAGTTTCTTTACTGACACTTCTACTCAACCTAATGTGCCCTTGCTGAACAAATGTATATATTTCTTTTTTTTTCAAGTCTTAACCCCAAACATTCGAAAAGTGGTGTGTAAATATATATATATATATATATATATATATATATATATTTATATTATTTGCTACAGTATATATTAGTATTTTTATCTCATTAAACAGCATGATTTATGATTTATGGCATTAAGGCGAGAGAAACGGATGAATAGACCAGATGATGACAGGTGGACCACGAAGGAAAAAAGGGAAATTGTCGTTCCCCCTCTTCTGGCGGTGACAGGTATAGCTTCCTTTTTTGCCTTCCACAGGAGTAACAACCATCAACACAAGCTGAACGCTCACATCAGTAAGTTTAGCTTGTGGCAGGCGCATGAGGGCCACCAAAAGGCCTGTTCCAAAACTGCTAAAAGGACCCAATGAAGAATTTAGTATAATTATGTTTAATTAAATATAGCTATTAAAATGTCTCCAACAACATTTAAATAAAGTCTTAGCTTCTGCACACAATCAGTTATACTAACTGCCACTAATTCATTCGATTACATGAACACAGAGAAATTGTAATTCTATGGATTCTATTTGCTCACATTATCTGAGTATCACTTATAGTTGACAGTATTGCTCACTGTGATGTTGAAGAATTTTGTAACCACGCTATGATGAGTCAGTGTAGTGTCTTGGTATGCCCTAAAATTCAATCCCAGGACCTTGTCCCTGTCAGCTATTTTTCCACAAACATACACACGCCAAGTTATTTATAGTGCAGCACCATCATCTTGCCTGTTGCTAGGAGACGGCCGGGTGCAGATTGCCTCAGCATGCAATACCTAATGCTTTCATCACTGCTAGTTTTATGTATTTTGTCACAAATTTTATAGTGTGAATTTGTTATTTCACACTGCATAAATCCATTCAGTCTATATGGGCACAAAGCAGTATTTCAAATGATTCTGTTCCAAACACATGCATCAAGCTGACAACCTGCTGTATAATAATAGACATTGTGTTAAAAAGTGAGAGAGTGTAAGATATAAATGAAGTGGTTTGGCTATCTGTGTGCAGTGATGGTGAGTAATGAGACGGTCAGTGTAAAGTGCTGATTACATTTCTGTCATAAAGGTCAAGACTCCAAAGCCGCTGTTGCCATGGAAACTGCATCGTTTACACCGCTGGAATGATGCCGTCTGTTAGGTGCGGTTTACTTGTTTTCTCGCAGTGACACCTCTGCAAAAACGTCTGGACTCAATCAGGATGCAAACACCGTAATCCTTGAAGTACATCCTTGAAAAGAGGACATAGATAAATAGAAAGTTACAAAAACATCACATAGGATTTATCTCAATAACTATGAGGTAAGTCAAAAGTCTAGTTACATTAGTTACACATAGTTGATTGTGGAAATGCAATGAGCATTAAGAAGAAAACGCGATCTAGCCCGCCCTCTGGTGGACAGACTCGGAACTGGAATAGTCCATCAACTCAACCTCACCAAAAGACGGTCACAGTGACATTTTATTTTCTTATATGTTTAATCTCCCAAATATACCTGGCTATTAAAAGAAGACCTACAAGTGAACTGCAGAAGTCACTATAAAAAAGCACGGTAAAATGCTTGCGGATGAGGTTCGTTTTCTCTAAATGTCGGATGACATAATCATATGGCCTCTTTTAGACCGCAAACGTGACGTGAAGTAAGATTTTATGTCCACTCTGAAATAAACAGAGCCTCACATAGGCTCTCACACCGTTGGCCACTCGCGAATAACAAAATTGACGAACAGACGCTCATATTTCAGGCGGGAAACATACTCCCGCCTGAAATCTGAGAGTGTTTTCAACTGTAGTTATTTTGCTTTGTCTCAATGAGCGAGTCGCCTGAGTCGGGCAGACTGACTGACGGACACCTGTGCCAAACTCGGGAGGTCTCGCCGTCTGACCTTGCGGCACCCCCTTCGGTTTCCTCAGGGCACGAGTCCAGCAGCGACAACTGTCACCCGCGTCTAGAACCGTTTACGCGCAGTGCGCGTGAGAACCGGGAGAGCCGTGGAGATTTGGTAACAGCGTTAATCATCGCAGGCGCTCAAACTGCTGCTGATTCTCAGTCACTGACGTCGTCTTCTGAGAGAAGCCTAATAACTAGTGTGTGTAAATAGGCTACAGTACAGACGCGAGCTCACAGATAGTCAACACTGATTCTTGAGTAGCCTAGATTACTGGAACAAAACAAACAAATACACATCTATGTAGCTACAGTATTAATTTATCTTCAACATGTTCAAAGTTTATCACCTTGGGAGCAAGTTTATCCTTATCTATGGATCAACACTAATAGAAAATAAGTAAATATTTATATTTTTAAATAAATATTATTTATGTCATTTTTTAAAGGTCTAATTATAGCTATCAACAAACTACTAACTACAACTTTTGCCTCAAGAAATTCCTATTTTGCTGCTTATTAATAGTTGGTAAGGTAAGGCCTAATAACATCAATAACAATACATTCTAAAATACAAATTTGAATGTGTCCTTGTTACATGTATTTGCTATTATAATATCAACAAGATATGCATAATTATATGCAGGTAACCCAATAGGGGTTATATAAACCAGTCCTAACCCTAACCATATAGTAAGTAGGCTACATGTAGGCCTAGTTAATTAATATTACTCACTACATAAATGTGTTATTACACTGTAACACAGACAATTTATAATATAATATAAAATAAATATAAAATAAAGTGTATAACCTACAAATAAGACAAAAATATGAAAACTACTCACCACGGCTTGTGCGACTTCTTCAGGATGGCTACTGGCTTGATTCAATCTAATTACCGTATGTATTTTTACATATCTGATGGTGTTGACAAAAAAAAAAAAATTGGGAACACAGCTGCAAAAACTAATAAAAGATGCATTTCTTTTTTTTAAATAGATATCTTTCTTCTTTCAGGACAAAGTCATATTTTGTTCTTTAAAGATACATTTATATTTTGATTTCTTGTTTATTAGATATATTTTTGAATCTGCAGTATTTTAGGTTTAGTGAGTGATCATGTAATGTCATGATTCTGTAGAAAAACTGAGAAATCCAATTGTAGTTTTAAAACATACATAGATAGATTGATAGATAGACAGTGCTGTCCAGAGGTAACAATCAGCTAAATGTCAGCTACATCCCAGACCTCTTGTTTATAAGGTCATGTTTTTATTTATTGTTATCTCTTTTTTTCCAGTAAGAGCAGAATGTGTGTGTGTGTGTGTGAAGGTGTGTGTCAGACTTCCAGAGCTATGTTTAGCTTCTTCACTAAATGGCTGGTAGGCTTTTAAATCACATCATTATCTCGACAGCACCTGAGCTTCATTCAGTGTGCAGACACACACCAACAAAGCCAAAGTTGTATAGTCAGCAGAGCTATTATGTGTCTGACTTGTTTGCCTGATGCAATTTAATATTTAATATCATACCTGAACAAAAGATTACCCTACTTACATTCTCAAATCAACACATCACTTGCAATACAGCATGGGTTGAAGACGTATAAAATCTGGGGGATTTCTTGATCTGTTGTTTATGCATTCTTTCAGCGCAGCTGTGTGCGGCAAACAATTTAGAAACAGTGAGGTGCAAAACTGCTGAGAACTACACAAACAAAACTTTTTCCTCTTATAGTTCGCACAGACATCGCAGAAAGACTCGAACAAAGTTTCCGGGTGACCCCTGAGTGGATCTTTAGGGGTAAAACCTTCTGTGTCCATTCAGTTGAAACCTATTGGAACAGACACCTAGCCTCTATACTGCGAGCACTCTGTCAAAATGGGTCTCAGATGGTAACCACAGAATATTTCATTAATTAATGAGTGTTATGTGGTGCTATTAAAGCACTCACACGCCCCATTTGGCCCAAAGCACAGCCTTTTAACACATTAACTCACCGCAGATCTGATGCATGAGAAAGAGGACGAGAATAAAACAGAGACAAGCTAAAACTCCAAATCCCATCGCATACACTAATCTCTTATACTTTATGGGCCTTGTCAAAATTTGCAAAACATTTTATACAATGTTGTTGAACTCTAATGGCACTAATGCAGGTCTACTACACAACAGGAGTGTTAATATGAGAACATACATTAGTGGGCCGAGGGAATATGTGCACCCAGTTACCGCTAATGGGTGCTAAACTAATAATTGCTTGGGTAATGTAAGCTTTTACATGGGCATTTACAAACACACACTATACACTTGCTTTACAATTTTAATTTAGTGCAAATGGTTTTTATAGATAGAAGTTGTTGTTGTTTTTTACTGTGCACTGGCAATACAAGTAAATTTGAATTATATTAGGTGGGGTTTATTATACCAATATATTTCCATCTGACAGATTTTCCACAGTTTCTGAGAACACATAACTATCATATAATGTGACAGCCAGAAACAGATGGGTGTGTTTAATAACAAATAACTGAACAATGTAGGAAGTGTAGAACCGAGGCTGAGTTCAAAATGAACAAGCTACAAATACAAATCGCTTTATATATTCCCCAACTGCAAGTTGCTTTGGATAAAAGCGTCTGCAAAATGTCTAAATGTACATTTAAATGCAGAGAACACCGAAGAGTCTTTTTTCATCAGCTAACTACTTTTAACGGTATAGTATCCTACATGCAGTGACATTCTGACAGTTGAAGCACTTATAACATTTGAAAGTCACACACAATAGCTGTGGTAAGCCGCACAAAAGTGATGCAATCTGTCTGCTGGATCTGACAGGGCTCAGAGGCCTTTGGATGTT
The DNA here is from genome assembly GCA_032357445.1 of Enteromius radiatus. Lineage (NCBI taxonomy): Eukaryota > Metazoa > Chordata > Actinopteri > Cypriniformes > Cyprinidae > Enteromius > Enteromius radiatus. Next base: position 3,100,464 of record JAUCMS010000034.1, on the reverse strand, counting down.
TCTGGTACTGCGTTCACTTCCCCATTCTCGTTGTCTTTTCTCTACCTCCCCCTCTGTCCTGAGGGAAGTTGCAACTTCAAAACATGCACAATAAAGAAAGATATGTCTCAACACCCAAATATTTACCACAGATGTTGTAATACGCTCATCTACCCAAGAACATACTAAAATCATTATAGAAATTATGTTCTTATGATCTGTCTATCTGTCAACCCTCCATCTGTCTATCTATCTATCTATCTATCTATCTATCATCTGTCTGTCTTTCCATCCACCCATCATTAGTCTATCTATGTGACATCTGTCTATCGACCATCCGTCTGTCTGTCTATCCATCCATCTATCTATCTATCTATCTATCATCTGTCCGTTTATCCATCCATCATTAGTCTAACATCTGTATATCTATCATCTGTCCATCTGTCTATCCATTTATCTATCTATCTATCATCTGTCCATCCGTCTATCTATCTATCTATCTATCGTTCTATCATCCATCTATCTATAAAGACTGTTCTTTGTCCTCCTGTGCACGTGTGTTGATCTTTGTCGGATCACCAACAGATGTGGATGTCTCACTTAGGTAATAATAAGATTAATAATATAGGCCTGTAATAGCTTACATCTTGTGGTTTTTATCTATATAACAACGTGAACATTCTCTCTCTGATGGGAGAACGTCAGTGTGTTTCGCTAACATAATGTGTTTAGGAACACCAATCTGCACAATCTCTATCACAGGTAACAACTTTAACCTCTGTTCCTTATATACGAGAAAACACGAGAATACGAGAAAGAAAAATACCAAGCATCTCGCGCAGTGAAGTTGTGGTGTATTTAACGCCTGCGCACACACGGTCCATAGTGGAGAGAATTGTGAATGGGGGGAGTATTTTGGGTGTACAGTCATAAGTCGGACTCCGAGGAGCCAGGAAGTAACTGTGAGCCATGCAGCTCATGCGACGGATAAAGTAGCGCGAGCGAGCGTCTGTTGTCAGCAGTCGGAGATCACACGCGCGAGAGTGAGGAAGAACAACAAGCCAACTGCAAATTACTACCAAATCTAGTGCAGTACAACTCACGGACCCCACAAGAGGCGAAATCCGAGGGAGCTTTTACATTTTAAAGAACACAAAGCTCACTGCAACAGACGGAAGGAAATAAGAGCGGGACTTGCGAGTTTAAGGCAACGCTTCACTGTCTTTGCAAGTTTACACAAATAGCCTACAAATTAACAAAATTGATCAAATCGCGTTCAAGATGCCTCGGGTGGTCCCGGATCAGAGGAGCAAGTTCGAGAACGAGGAGTTCTTCAGGAAACTCAGTCGCGAGTGCGAGGTGAGCTCAATTCATCCGAGAGACATTTGATAAAGTGGCGGAAACAAAGTTGCACCTCTCGCGTGACATGAAAACAAGCCTCTGTGTAGCGACCGCTAATGCTCCTGCTGAGAAAAGTTTTTAACCCTCCATTCACGGCAATTACTAAATTATTTTTTTATACATCGCAAGCATGTATCAGCAGGCTATAGATGCAGCGTAGACTTAAAAGACGCACCTTTGCACCTCACATTTGAACTCTATAGAATACAGAAACGAAAATTTGCTTGCTTATTATTCAAATTTAAAACAATATCAGGAAATTTGCATTTCAAACGTGCGCATTTAGTTCTTTTTTCAACATGTTTTACAACAGCTTGCATTTATGTTCATTACTCGGCTTTAATCTCAAATTACTTCACCTCAGGCCACACAGGCTACTAATATTAACTGAAATTAAAGTGGCATTGAAGTCACAGCCTTCAAGAAGAAGTTCATTATATTCTTATGATCACTTTACATTCAAACTCTGGTGAACTAAAGAAATCACATAGCATAAATCTGAGCATTAAGAACGGAAAATATTGTGACAAGTTGGATAGAGAAAGGTGTTGTCATTAATGCTTAAACATTTTTACATTGTAGTCTAATGAAGCCCTTTTGTAACAAGATTCTTTATTTTGTGACTCTTTCATCCCTGTTTACAGATTAAATACACCGGTTTCCGCGATCGGCCGCACGAGGAGAGGCAGGCGCGCTTCCAGAACGCGTGTCGTGACGGCCGCTCAGAGATAGTGAGTACACGCACCTAACAGCACCGGTCAGTGACTGCTGACCCCGCATCAATGCTGCCAACTCAATGCCTAAATGAATTAACGTGATTATACATCCGGAACTGTCACGCCGTCACCAAAACTATGTTCAAAATACTTCCTCATATGTAACGAGCGCCAAAAGACCGCAGAGGACATTTATGATCCATATCGTGTTATACTGACTTGTTGCTGTTTAATTCGCTGTATTATTAGGACTACAAATAATTAATCAATGCGTAAACATAAAATGCCTCTCGGCTTCTTTTAATTATCATCAGAAACGCGTCTCACGGGTGCAGATGAACTCGGACGTGTCTAATTTACAGTCTCTTTAAAAATACCCTGAGACCGCATGTTATATAGATTCAGTCGGCTGTTTTGTCCGCCTATTTTTATTATTTATATTTTTAACATATATGTAACAGTTTGCATTAGATTCACTTGTGATTCACCCGTTTCTTTGACTGGTTTGATAACATGGGGAAGCTTTTATCTCTCTTTGTATCTCATGTCTTCAGGACTGTTTTGAAATAAATTTAGCTACCGATAATATTTCTAAGAATAGATAAAACAACTGTTACCTTAATTATGTTACCGTATATTTATTCTGTTTATTATAACATTATAGACTAGATAGATAAAATAGATTCCACTATTTCTGTTTGATGTCACCTTTTTATTCAATTAGATTTTTCTTGCAGAATTTCATCATAAATATGAATTTACAAGGCTTACAGCTGACAGTGATAGCTTACTGACCAGTAATATAATGTAAAAAAATAAATACAATTATATATATATATGTATATATATATATTTTTTTTTATAAAAGCATTGCTATTATAAATGCAAATAAAAATGCTTTGCTTTCATCTTTACATGTTTTGTGATGCAGTATGCTGTCATTGCTAATTCAGTTTTGCTGTGTTGTGACTATGGGCACTTGGTTTTATTAATCAGTAAGTTGTGGTCACTTTTGGCCTCATTTGCCCCTCATGTCAAAAGCACAAGCAAGCAGGTCTATTACAAAGCTACAGAATACATTTTCTTGTGCCTTTTGGTCTTTGCATGCCCATTACAATGATGCAGGATATTGATTCATATAATTTACAATGTTACTGTGTATGTATGTATTGATTTTAATTTATTTTGTATGTAATTAACATCCATCAGAATTCTGCAAAAGACAGTTTGGTGTAAAATCCTCTTTTTTGTTCCTCATGTTCCTTGAGAACGTTATTGAATTATTATACCATAGTCCTGCTGCTATTAATGTGAGTGAGGGGCTGCATTTAAAACAATTATTGATTTTGTGCTGCTCTCCGTCTCTGTTATCTCTGTCACTCGTTCACTCCTACCTTCTGTCTCTTCTCAAACTCAGTTTGGTGCAGCCCAGTTTGCCAGCAATGAGCGTTGGTAAAATAGAATCAGATGTGTGTAACTCAATACCTCAAATAGAGAAAATGATGACTTGGGTTTTTTTCTCTTTGCGTTTGTACACCCCCCATCCCCTCCTCCCTTCTTTTCCTGATGTTTTGAGCGCTGGCCTTGGCTCCAGGCATTCTCCTCTTCTCTCTGATGTGAAAACAGAAATGACGGGCTGCATAATTTATGCTCGGGCCTGGCTTTCTTATCCTGTTTGTATTGATTTCCCTCTAAAAGGCTTTTGTGGCGACCGGCACCAACCTCTCGCTGCAGTTCTTCCCAGCCAACCTTCATGGGGATCAACGACAGGCGCCCACCCGAGAATATGTGGACTTCGAGCGAGAGACGGGAAAGGTAGTCCTGACACTCTTTCTTTATGTATTTGCAATTATTCCTGGTCCCATTTAAACTCTCGAATCCTCTCCTTATCTCACCATTTTTCAAATCAGGCCATAAAGATGTATGCACACTTTTATACAAATGTATGATAATAGTAACATGCAACACTTTTCTGAAAAGTTTTAGTCAAAAAAAGCAAAAAAAAAAGAGCCACATGCATGATTTATGAAATCTGAGGAATGATTGAAGAAGTCATTTCTGTTTCTCTTTCGTCTTTTCCTTCCTTTACTCAAAGTAAAGGAAGTGTGTCGCTTTCTCAAACCAGACGTATCCTTGGTTTAGATGGGCAAAAGCCTTGATTTTCCATAATGATATGTTTCTCTCTCACACATCTCAAGGAAAAATGAACCCTTGAAATATTACACTGCAGACAGCAAGAAAAACAGTCTCTCTTGAATGAAACATGGCACAGGTTTCCATCTTATGTTTAAACTTTCAGTTTTATTTCTGTAGCAGTATTATTTCAGACATGCTCATTGGTTTTAAATTTTTGAATTGGTCTTTCAACAACTCCCTCTTGTTTCTCTGGATTTAAGGAATGCATAGCCTCCCTATACCCATAAGAATGTAAAATAAAACCATACCGCACTGCGCCGTATTCGTTCCATTTATAACCACTACGTTTTTATTTCTGTTATTCTAGTCAAAGCTGTCCGTGCCTGTCAGAGGCCTATACCCATAACCTCTCCCCGTGTCACCTTTGTAAGGACACTTTTATAAAGCGTGTTCTTTCTGAACATTGCTTTGAATGTTCAAAATTAAAGGAACAGTAAAATGTCTGTCTTTATAAACTCTGAAGTTGGTCTAATCTTGTATGACTTGTGTTTTTTCTGTGAAGCACAGAAAATATATTTTGTGAAATGTATGAACACTGAATGCTTGCTAAAAGAAAAAAAGAGACTTAAGGGTGAGTAAATGATAACACAGTTGTAATTTTTGAGTTAGCTAACTTTGAGCTCATTTTATCATGTTCAACAAATTGTACACACTTAAAAATAGTCTTTTTGAATAGTATTGCCAAAGGTGAACTATTTTGAAGAACGTTTGATCTAATATTAATATTTTTGGTCACTAGCTGACCTTAACTACTATGTAATTACATCAAAAGTACAATGTACTTATAGTGGTCAGATTGTGTTACAAAACAGTTTTGGTTCTATAGAGGCGGGATACGGGTATGGTTAGTGAAATGTTTGGTGGTATGGGTAGGTTTAAGGGTGGGTTAAGGTGTAAGGGATGTGGCACAATGTAATTAAAAATGTAATTACATAAATTAATTGCAGATGCAATTTCATACATGTATTTTAAAAAATTAAAATACAACGTAAGCACATGTATGTACATGATAAGTGCATTGTACCAAATTATTCATTTAAAGGTGCCATAGAATGCATTGAGAGAATATTTTAAATTGTTGTCTGATATGTACATAGAAGGTATGTAGCTT
>JAUCMS010000034.1:3062804-3094961 GCA_032357445.1 Enteromius radiatus | reverse complement strand
ATTTGGAAGGTTCATGAATAGTAATGAGGAGGTCTGCTCTGATTGGCTGTTTCTCAGCGTTGCTCAGTTCAGTAGCACGGGTATATGCAAATGTGGTGAGCGTAACTATTACGCCTCTAGATTGTTACCAAACAGTCTGTGTTGTGTTGGAATTTGACCTTTTGCAAACACTTCACTTATATAAGAAGTCGGAAACGATGGTGTTTGAGACTCACAGTATCTTATGTCCATGTACTGAACTTTTATTATTCAACCATGCCAAGGTCAATTCAGTTTTCCATTCTATGGCACCTTTAAATGTAAGTGCATAGTAGTCATTTTAAGAGTTTTAAATCAGGTTCTATGTAAATTTTTTCCTGTTGTATCTCTAGTGATATTTTATACTGCGAAGAAAGGGAAATACGTAATTGACACCATCAGGCACCCTGTCAGCAGTGCTTGTCCACAGATGCGATCACTTTCTTAGTGTGTCTGTCACAACTACCAAATGTGATACAAATTTAATTCAAGTCTTCTAATGCTTTAAAGACTCTGGTGCCGAGATGTTTACAGTTCATAAAAGCTGATTAGGAAATATGCCGCCAGCACAAGAGCTTTATGGATGGTCGCACAAGACCAATTAAAGGAAACTCTCGGTCTGGATTAAATAGCATTTTGCCATAGGTTCTTTTAAGGTCACCCCTGAGCCCTTTCCCTTCAAGCCTTTGTGTAGAAGAACGTTAGTGCGAGACATTAGAGAGGCACTTACAGGCTTTGTTTGTGTTTTTACCACAAGCCTCTCGCAAAAGCTGCTGGTGTTTCTTGTGCTGTTGTGGACAAGGAAGCCTCTCTTCACGGACGCTGCCTCGCTGAGATGCGCTCATTAAAAATGCATCTGTGAGAAATCAATGGACCTTTTGGCCCCAAGGCTGACGGACTAATCTTTGGCTGTTAATTATTTAAAAAGGCGTGAAGGGTGTGTGCGTCGATCTCCGTGCTGACGGGCAGCCGAGCATGCGTGTTTCTGAGCCCGGGCTCACTGGTAATCCTATCCACCTGTCTGTCACCTCTGCCAGAGCTCAGATCCATGCAGCTTTAATGAGCCTCACACCGTCTGCCTTCAAAATACAGCCCACACGGCACATACCCCTACACTTTCCAGATCCTACCCGACTCACACACTCATACCACTGCGCTGTTGAGACTGCTTGTTTTGTACTACTTACATCCTTTTGAAAGCGTTTTCTCAGCATTTGCAACATTTATTTACTATGTTTGAGATGAAAGGCATTTCAGTGCATTAGGCATTTGGTTTCCTTTAATAGAATGCACTGTGTTAGTACTTTGGTGGTATCACACGACGATTACTATATTCATTGCTATTATATAATTTACATGCTATTCTAAAGTTCTTTTTAACATTAAGGTATGGTGCCGTTTGTTAACGTTAGTTAAATGTATATATATACACTAGTTATAACATCAACTAACATCAACTTATTAATTGTTATTAATGTTAGATAAAAAAATACAATTATTTATTGTTTGTTCATATTAGTTCACAGTGAACTGGAGAAAAATGGTAATATGCAGCAAAATTTAACTTTTACATTTAGTTTTGTTTCAGCAATCAGTGTTTAAGTTGATTCTGTATTATTAGATAGATATTATTTACATCTATATCTGTATTTTGATTGATCAGGTATATCAGTTTGTGTCTTGTATATCATTGTTTTAAATAAGACATATGTCACCTGTTTTAGAAGTTGTTGAAAAAAAAAACATAAAAATTCAATGACCTTAACAAGCACTCTTGACAGATTTATATCCACGTAGCACGTTTCACAGTTATCACGTTTCACAGAAGGAAATCCTGAATGGACAAACTTTGCTGATAAGGTCTGTCCTCCCTTCCTTTTTTACTTTGTTCCACCTCCTCACTCACATGCCCTCTGTTTTCCTTTCATCCTTTAATTCTCCATCTCTTTTTCTCCTCTACACTCACACACACTCAAACGGTGAACATCTGACATGGTGAATTCCCTCAAGAGCAATGTGTGTCAGACCGGGAGAGTTCATGCGTGCGCCCCAGCCTCTGCTCCTAATTAAACTGATTGTTAACCTTTTCCACAAACAGATCCCTCTTAAGAGCTATGGTTTTAATAGACTACGGCTAAAATATTACCCTAACCGGAAAGCGCTCAGACTTGCAGTTAATCCCAACATGCAAAACCATCTGAGATATGTGCTGCCTGTCATCAGGAATGTTCGATTGCTGTCTGCCGATTGGCTGAGGTGTCCTTAAAAACCGCCAATTGGTTTATTTCTCACGCCGTAAATCAGTCATCAACATGTTATTTTATTACTCACAATGCACATGCTGTGTTTTGCTGCCAGACTCCCAAACTGTAAAAGCAATTTAAAGATAAAAGTAGAGTTGTAAAGAATATGCTAAACACAGCTAGGCAAGAGCACCTTAATTACATGAGTTCACAAGCAGCCGTCTGATGATATGCCTGATAAAAAGAAAAAAAAACATTATAATAACTTTAAAATGTGCTACGAGGCAACATTAAAGTTTATGAGCTCTGCATTTGGAGGTTATTTAATCGCTCTGCATTTTTATCTGATTCTGGCTGATACAGAAAAGCTGCAGAAATAAATGAAAAATAAAATACTAACATTAATTGTCTTAACTGCTACAAGTGAATTTGGGCATCACAACAATTACAATACTCAAATTGAAAAAAAATACATTTAGCAGTGTTGGTTAATTCATTTTTTTTTGTGATTAACATTAAGTGAGCGTCTGAATTTAAAAATGAATTAGCATGTACAATTAAATATCCCCTCATAGCAATAAAAAGTGCTGTAACACTTTACATAAAGTTTATTAGTTAACATTAGTTAACATAAGAACTATGAATACTTCCACAGCATTTATTAATCGTAGATAATGCTAATTTCAGCATTATTAAAACCACAAGTTGTGTTTGTTAACATTAGTTAATGCACTGTGAGCAAAAAAATAAAATAAATCATATTAATAGCTTATATGATACCGATATTTATGTGCTTCTCAATTTTTTTTTTCATAGATTTTATTCCTTATGGCTTTCACATTATCAGGTAAATGTTTTTCTTCTCTGATGAACTCGAACGTGATGACAGAATCAACGTTTCCCACCTCTCACCAGGGACGGGCTCTTTTCCATAATGTTCTCCCTCCATAACTCTCACCTTTCTCTCCTCTTCTTTTCTCCTGGTTTGAAAACACAGTGGTTGCCAGCAGAAGCTGTTCAGGGCCAGTTTAAACTTGGCCTGTGGCAGGGGACAGTAGTATTATCTGAGGGGGGCGGCGGAGCCCCCGCAGCACAGCTTATGTATAGGCTCCTAGTGTCACTGCAAGCTAATGGGAACCAGCTGTGGGGGAGGTTTAATTTTAGTGGTAGCAAGCACAGCCCCAGGGAGAAGACTTTAACCATGTCCCAGCGAGAGCTCCTCAGAAACGGCAAAGCAAAGGTTTTCCTGATTCAGGTATTTCATCAACCCAAAAGTCCACTTAATAAGTGCTTTATTGACTGAAAGGGGTAAAAATCCGAGGCACGTACCCTCAGAAGGCAAATGGGCAGTAAAGGGAATTCCATTTGATCTAGATAGATCATTAACCATGCTTCAGTAAAAAAAAATATATCCACTTTTCCTATGAGGAACACTCAACACTAGAGTTTAGTCTAGTAAGGTTTGGCTCTCTGTAAACTATATTGTGCCATTTTTTCCTGCTATTACTAGAGCAAGAAAGTCTCTCTCTCCCTCCCTCCCTTTCATGCAGCTTCTGTCTCCACCACTTAAACTCAATCTTGTTGAAATGTGATCTCCTCTGAGATGGAGGCTTCAGCTGTAAGGCTTTAAGGAGATCTGATGCTTGGCGCTGTTTCCTCCTCTCCTCCTTCTTTCCTCTGTTCATTCGTAGCGCTCGTGTGTGGTTTTGAATTTTTTTTATGCAAAGCAGAAATTGGGTCCGTCTGCTCGGGCCATGCCAGGAGGCTTTGGTTTGTCATTTAACTTCGGGAAGGGAGAGCGGCAAGAGAGTTGTAAACTGATTGGCCGAGAGTCTTAAACAGCAGCCAGCTTTTGCAAGAGACCCTCCACAGTGCATTAGAGCTGTGGACTACATAGTTTTTTTTTTCTACACTTTTGCTATGTCACATCATAGGACACAGTCCTATATTTATTTGTCAACTACCCATATATTTTATACTTTTACCATTACATCACCAACTTTACCAACCTAATGCTTGGATTTTTTAAATAACAGAAATAGCTAGAATAATTATCAATAAAATGCATTTATTTTTTACTCAATTAGTTAATTACTTAAAACCTCTCAACTTGAAGAAATCTGGGATTGCATGCTTGTGTGTTTTCAAAAGGCCTAAGGCAAGAACTTGTTTGTCTGTATTAAGTGTATTTATGTGATAAAAACTGCAGTTCACTACAGTTCATGTGTGTCTCTGATTCGGTGCCAGTGTGAAGGTCCCTGTGTCGGAGCCACACTGGGGCGTGGTGTTTTTCTCTCTCAGACGCTATAAATCTTCAGCATGTCTGTGTGTGTAAGAATGTTCGCTTGGGGGCAGATAGCACGGGGAAGAATCGGACTAAATGACTCCATTATGAAAAGGGCTGCAGTCTGAGGCCTCACCACAGGAATTGGTGTTTTAATAGTTTTGCGTTTCCAAAACTATTAAGCAAGTATTTTCCAAGTTTGATGCATGCATGCTTGTGTGTGTATCGAGATGCAGACTCTGACTCACATTCAGTGTGGGTGTACGCTTCATTCTGCACCCCTATTTGTATTATTGTGTGTGTTTGCGTAGGTTTGGTGACTATCCATTAATCTGTATATGCGTGTGTCTGTTTTTCATACATTTTCCTATGTGTGTGCATGCTACGCTTAGCAAACACATCTCCATATTCATGACTAGTCATGTACCGCGGAACATGCTGCAGAGCTACATGGCGCCAGTTTGACAGTTAACTCCAAGATAGAACACATGGGGGGAAATGCTCATGGAGCCACACTCACTGGAGGAAATCAAAGAGGAGCAGACGAAGGCCTCTCATCTTCCTCTCTCCTTTTGCCATTCAGCTGAGGTGGAGCGTTCCTCATTATTTGCTAGTTTTGGATGAGCGTCCATTTAAAATAACTACAGACACAAATGTGACCTCGCTGTCATTAATTACTCACCCTTGTGCAGTTCAACACAATGTCATTGAGACATTTACCTTGTTTTTGTTTTCTTTGTGAACTAAAAAGTAAATAGTAGCTTCATAAAATTATGCTTGAACCACTGGTGTCACATGGACTATTTTAAAAATGTCCTTACCATCTTTTTTGGCCTTGAATGTGGTAGTTGCCTTGCTGTCTGCAGGGTCAGAAAGTTCACATCTTAATCTTAATGTGTGTTCTGAAGATAAAAGAAGGTCTTGAAGATTTAAAAATGTCTTGAGGGTGAGTAATTACTAACAGAATTTTCATTTTGGCTGCACTATCCTGTAGATTACTACAGCTTTACACCGACAAACAGCTTACATTTACTAATATAATGAATGTTATTATTTGGCTAAAGGGTTGTTTGTTCCAGTAATGAATAATACAGTACATTTAATTACTGTCTACTTGTGCTTTTGCCACGGCACACAGTCTTTTGTGGCTTGTTGCTTTATTTGAACCACTTTGTAAGGATTCAGTTGAACTCATTCTCAAAGCTTTTGTTAATGAGATGGATGACACATTGGAACCCTAAACAACACCACATTTAAACAATCTAATTGAAAACTAGGTTATTTATAAAGACTGATATTTCTGTGTGATGACCAAAATTAATCTGTGAATCATTTTTGAAGTGATTCTTTGGGGATAATAAATTCCCTTTCATTGACGCTTTTCAGAACTGTGACAGAAACTACGCTGCTAGTTAAACTTTGGTTAATCATAACGAGGCTTTTGTGAACTCTGCTCCGAGTTTTTAGCGACACGCAGAATGATAAACTATGGTTTCCGTAAAAATGCAGTGGGCTGCGGTGGAGTCTCATGTTTCCTACGATCTCAAACGGAAGCTGGTCTGTTCACCGATTGCCTGTCAATGATATCATCAAAGCATATGTGCTAATTGATTCCTGCTGCTGCCATCTCACGTGCTTCTGATCTGATCCCGATTTGTTTGAAGTCGGAGAGAAAAATGGCCTCATTGTGTTTGGCCATGCAACAATCTCTTAAGCAAGATCTTCATGGAAAGCCAGTAGTGTAACTCTGAACAGATTGAGAGGAGATGCAGAGATGGATGTAATCAGAGGGTGGAGGCTTTGTCCATCATATTCTTGCCTTCCCCCATAGGGATTCAATTATAGTGCCCAGCTCAGGTTTCTCAGGCCCGTCTCTCGGCCTTCCAGTCACACCCCTCTGATCAATAAACTCATCATCACCACGTTGTTCTTTCTGTGCCCATTCAGTATGGCCAGGTTCCTCCCGTCTTCCTCACGTATCACACTCACTTTGTTTTATCAAAATATCTCGTTGTGGACAAGCTCATTATAGTGTCTTAACAAGAAATGCAAAACTGCTTCAGCCAAGCAGACAGTAAAAATTTGGCTCCGAACCCTTCAGGCTCTTAGAGAATTAACTGTAGTTATCGTATTTGTGGATATCTTCTTGCGTAATTGCTTGAAACTGCATTTTTTCTAATTAATGTCTAATTAATGGTAGCATAATATTTGTATACATTTCTGCATAAAATCTAGATCCAGGGTTCTGTCACAGGTCATAACTGTCTGATTGTGTGATATACCACAGTTTTTGGAAGAAGCTAAAGTACTGTATGGGACAAAAGTTTTTATAGGCTTGCTACATTTTTGAGTGACCTTTTCAACTGCTATATACATAATTTGTTACTACTGAGGTGTGTGTGGTAGAACTCATCTGCTGTGTTATTCTTTGAACACGGTCCATCTCTTTTCCTTCGGAAACAAGGAGGTCTGCTCAGAAACCCAGTTCTGCTGTTTGGGTTGGATCGTTCTAAGAAAGTGAGAAGGAGAGAGAGAAAAAGCCAAAAAAGAAAGATTTTCCTATTTCTGGATGTGATGCAAAATTTGTTTTTCCTGGTGATGATACAGACTTCTCCTTGCCATTCCTCTTGCGAAAGATTTCCTTTTATAAGACTATTCAAAATGTGTAGTTTCTACGTTTGGTACTGAGAAAGATAAATCGCACTGAGCTACAGCATAATGTTTCCATAAATGTATTCCTTCATATTATGTGTTTATGTTGCTTGTATAGCTCTAGAGGGGTTACCTAACTTTTTTGTTAACCAAAAACCTTAGATACACAATATTTACTTACTGTAAGTACCCCCTTATATGTAAACTGACAAGTTAATATTTAAGTAACTTAATAACATATTTGCAAGTTCATCTTTTCCGGTAATACTGTACTATAGTGACCAATTCTCACCATTAAATAGTTTATTGCCATATTGACTGTTTATTAGTGCTTATTCTGCCTAGCCATATTCTACATGTCTAAATGTAACAAATACCTTACTATTAATAAGCAGCAAATTGGGAGATTATTGAGGCAAAAGTCAAAATTACATGCCATGCAGCAAAAAAAGAACATAGAAATGACAAATGGATGAAAAAAAAAAAATAGAGATTCATCGTTGTCATAATAGCAGATGTGATGTTAGAGTGTATGGGAATGGCAGGTCCGGGGCTGTAGACTGAGTGTTGGTGGCATCTCAAGTGTTTGTGAGACCTTTGCTCTTGACTCTGTGTCTGACAGAGCTGTTGTCTGGGTCAGATCTTTTTTTTTTGGGTTGAGGTTATTTTATTCTACGCTTGTACAAGTGTCCAGGTGAGAAATACAGCAGCTCTGTGTGGTTTTACATTCCTGTCGGTTGATTCCAGGAAAGAGCCTTCTCTCAGGACGCAGGTGGGTGACCAGGGCGGTCACTGTCCACTAACATCTCTCTGAACTCATGTTGCGACATCTGTGTGCATACTTACAGTATTTCATGTTTCACACAAGCAGACACTTATATATGTCAAATACAGCAAATAGTTTTTTGTAAGTAAATACAGTAGCTTTTAAACATTGGCCATGGCAGCATATGATTGTAATAAAATGTCCTGTATCTGAAGTACAATTTATGTTCCATTCAGTATCTACATTATCACACGCCATAAAGATTCACATAAATCACGTAGATAATGTGAAACAAATGCCTTTACGGTAGTACAAGTGGAATTAAATTACATCAGAATTGCAGTGTATTTTTCCAGTGCACTGTCCAATCTGTAAATGCGTTTTTGTAGTTAAATTTAATCTCAAAACTCTTAGATTGAGATGACAAGAAAGATAGCAGAGACAGTGTGGCTGGGTCATGTCGCCAAGGTCTGGCCTTTTCTTTCCGAGATTCACTTTTACAATCATAAAGTCAATGTCAGCAGAAACTGTGTTGTTTGGAGACTTGAACAGACCGAGCCAGCAACCATTTGATTGTCAGTGTTATTTTGGAGCAGTTACATGGACCATGACCGTCGTACTTCTAAAGCAGCTAACAAAAACCATAAAACAATTTTTATTACTTGAAATAAATTAAACTTTAACTGAAAGAAAGTAATGCTTTTATTCTGCAAAGATAACATTAAAAGTGATATCTTTATAATAAAAAAATATCTTTATAATTTTTTTTTATTTCTGTTTATCAAAGAATCTTGAACAATAAAATGTATCATAGTTTCTACAAAAATATTAAGCAGCACTGTTTTCATTGATAATAAGAATACGTTTCTTCAAATCTGCATACAGGGATTTCTTGAATTTGACAGATTTCCAGAATAATAATAATAAATTACTAATTTATAAATGGAAATAATAATATAATTAATTAACAAAGCTATTTTATGTATAGATTTCTAATAAATTATGAATTAGTAATTCTTTTAGATGTTTTACCAAGTGGTTGGGTTAAATGTTTAACCCAGCCTTCTGGGTAGTTTTATTTAGCTTAACTACTGTTTAAAAATTGCTATGACTGGCTTAAAATTCAATTAATCACACATCAGCAAAAGGTGCACATTTATCAATAATCAATAAAAAAAATGTTTATTAATTAATTATAATTTATTCAACTTATTAATGAATGTACATTTTTTAAACATATTTATAAATGTTATTTTGGGCTAATTTTAAGCAAGAAATATACAAATATTTACAGCAAACATTGAGTTAAATAAAAATACCCAGAAGGGTGGATTACATGTTTAACCCAGCGGCCCCAAAATAACTAAATTAACTAGTTTGTGTTTTACGATTATGTTTCAAATACAAATAGCATTTGTATGTGGTACAGTACGTGTCAGAGCCAGCCAGAGGGGGTTTATCCTGATGGAGGAAGGTGTAGCCTAATTGCAGGTTGTAGGGGTTTGTGGGAGGAGACAGAGTGCCAGAACGACCCTAATGGACTGACACCCCTCGGTCTTTGTGTTTGTGGCAGGTGGCGTGGGCAGAGAACTTCAGGCCTGTGGGGCTTCTGCCTTCCCCTGTGCGAGTGCATTAACAAAAGAGGGCTTTTGTCAGTTAATTTGGATATGTGTGCGTGGGAGTGTCTGGAGTGCGTGTGCGTGAAACAATACTGCAAACGTTTAGTTTCTGCCTGTCTCTGATTACACAGAGAAACATGCTCTATCTCTCCGGCTGCTTTGCCTAGGCGTGCTCAACACCTGCACCGGGCCGCACCTGTTCTGTATGTGTGTGTAAAGCTCAACTGCAACTTCACACACACTTTTCGATATGTTGGTGTCTGCATAATGTCACCTAGACTGAAAAACTTTAAAGTGAACACCGATGGATGAGTAGATGAATACTGAAAAAAAAAAAAAAAGACTTTTCACTCAGAAATTGCTTAAATATCAAAAACAAATGTATTGAATTAAACATGAAATTCTGAAGCAGTGTAGAAACCAACCTGGTCTTATAAAAATATGTACCTCTGTGGATTTTTACGTGCCTTACTGCACGTTTCACTGCAGTTTCCAAGAGAAAAGTCCTCTGAGTAGCACTACAGGTTCAGAACGTGAACCCCAGCACATTTGTATTACGTTGAATTGACACTGTTGTTAAAAGTTAATGCTCTGTCATGTTGGAAATATGCCCTACACCAAATTCAGCCCTAAACCTACCAAATAGTGTTAACAAATGCAAAACTGATATAAAAAGGCATGTGTTGATGCAACTGTGCCGTTTCGAATCGGAGCTCCTCATATTTCAAGTACATCTCTGTACTCCGTGAGCTACCGGACAAACCTACTGTCTATGAAAATCCATAGATATGTCCCTGGATATGTGTGATGCTAACAAAAGCATCATTCAAAAGCATCAGTTTTTCAAATTTGCCAGCAACAAATAATTGTGCGAAAAGTACGTTACAGTATTAATCGAAATTGTAAATTTGTGTGAAAAGAAATAAAATATGTCATATGATTTTGAGTTTTACTGCCCCTAGTGTTCATTTCTTTTGGAAACTGCAGTGATATGTACTTATTGATACATATTTTGTGTATCACTATAAGTGCACCAAGGTATGTTTATGCCATGAGACTTGGTAGGTAGAAACACGAAAACAGTATCTTCTTGTATCTTCTTATCTTCAGTAAAATCATTTTTACAGTGTAAATATATTGTGATAAAATAGAATGAGGAGCGTATGTGTCAGTTTGTAAGACATCAGGAGTGCAGCTATGCCTCCCACTTAAATGTTAACCTTCACTCCCTCCCTCTTTTACCGGTAGTTGCTCTGCTGTGTATCTGTTTGTGTGTGTGTGTCCTTGGGGCCTGTTAGTATCTCTTTATTGAAAGAACAGCTGCCTTTTGCTCTTACTCATACACACACAAATATGACTCAGTCTCTCTGAGTGCATAGAGAGTCGTATGTCATGTCTTTGTTGAGGAGGAGGATCCCGCTCTCAGGGCCATGAGTCAGGCAAGTTTATGACAACCAGGATGGACGGCAGGGGGGCTCTTACACTGATGATCCTTTGCTCTGCTGGGGATCTTTGCACTGCTGTGGTTAGCACATATATGCTAATGGTATATTGAGCTATGGTTCTCTCATGGGGACACAGATTCGATTCTGGTTTGACTGCAACACAGGACAAAAGTAGATTTTTAATTTAAATACTTAAAAAATATACTTTAATATTAATATTTTTAATTTAAATATATAATGTTAGTCACACTTTATTTTAAGGACCAATTCTCTGCATTTACAAATCATTAATTACTGCTGTCTCAATAAACTCCTAATTTTCTAAATAATTAAATTTGAGATTAGGAATATAGAATGTGGTCATGCACTAACTGCAAGTGTAGTAATAATAATCATGCTAATTAGCATCTAGTTAATTGTTAATAGTGAGAATTGGTCCCTATACTGAAGTGTTACCATAATATCATATGTGTAATATAAAGAATCATATTTAAAATAGTAAAATTTTATAATAATTGTATTTTATATAAAATACATAAATAAAAAAATATTAATATATAAGCTCACAAAGGTTGCATTTAATCAAAAAAATAAAATATTTAAAAATAACTTTTTAAATATGAGCAGCTATTACTCCAGTTTTCATTGTCACATGATCCTTCAGAAATCCTTTTAAAGGCTGGGATGACAACTTTTGTCCAGATCTTTGCCCTTACTGAAAAGTTGCTGAAATTCTGAACCAATTTGCTGGTTTTGAGCAGTTACAGTTGAGCAATTTCAAAGAAAATCGGCACAGACTCAGTTTTTCTTCTTTCCGCTTCAGGCTAAGATTCCATCCAGTCAGAGGATATTAAAAATGCTTGATAATTTGAGCCATAATTCACATATTGCCTTCGGTTGTCAAGTTTCTCATAGAAACACTGTGCATGTTTCTGAGTTTGGTGCATTCAGAAAGTCTGGTATCATGTACTTCTCAACTGATTAGGATTAGGATATAATTATTATTATTATACCATTCGAAAGCTGCTTAATATGTTAATGTTTAGCATTTATTTGGAAGCAATTTAACATTATACATGTCTTTACTGTTTCTTTCAAACAATTAAATGCATTGCAAACAGCTTACTATCCCCTCAAAACAATATATAAATCACACATTCATCTATATATCTAGGTGCTATTCAATTCAATTATTGAACATACAAAAAAAAATGTTTTTTATATATAAACCATCGTGAAAAAAACTGAATAGTTGGTCATCAGAATATATTATGTTTCCGATGCTGGTGTGCTAGTTGCCTTAATTGTGTAACCCAGCAACTACCTTGGTCAGCCATCATCACCCAGAAAGACCATACTGGTCAACCAGCTGGTTAACAGCATGGCTACATGCCAGGACCACTATAGACATTTGTGCAGATTTTTATATTTATTTATTTTAGTGGTAAGGCAGGGATATATGTAGCTTATTAACATTTGGTCATGTTTGGGCTGTTTGACGTGGAACTGGGCAATGAAGTGTCCTGTCGCTTCCTCTTCCTCAGCAGCTTAGTCACAAGACTGGCGGAGAGGCAGCTGCTCTGTGTACAGGAGCCATTTAGGTGGTTTGAGTGCCTGGGCAATGTGTCCTACAGTCACAGGACAAACTAAGAGAGATGGAAGAATACACTGAGGACTTTAGTTAGATTTGATATGGGCAGTGGGTCACAGTGTCAAGCTGTAATCCTTTGTTGTAGTACCATAGCTGTATGACTCACGCAAATCTGTGTGGCCACTGGTATTTGAGTCACAGAGCTGATGCAGCACTTACTATGACATGTGAAATGAAGCTCTCATGGGCCATCTTTCTCTTTCTATTTCTCTGAACATAAAAGGGAAAGTCCAGGAAAGGCCCTTTGAGGGCACTGACTCACAAATATAGAGAAGCACACACAGACGCAGTTTCATCAAACTCATTATGTTCGTACATGTGAATAATCCAGTGATCAGCAACTGCCGCATAATTAGCACTCGTGTGGGATCACACACACAAACACACACGCTCTTACTCACAAAATGCTCCACTCATGAGGTGCGAGGACACAATGCCTCTCTGTCAGCATTCGTGTACGTGTGTGTGTGTGTGTGTGTGTGTTCTTCCCCCCTCTTACAGGACCTGCCTCCTCCTCTCTTGGCTTCAGATGCTTCTCTGCTGGTTTTCTTTTCCCTCGCATGCTGCAAATCTGCTGATGATGGCCTGGCACGTGTGTGAACGAGGGGCAGTCTGCCAGTGCGCCAGTCACACATCTCACTGTTGCCACAGACCCGGTATTGGGTCTCCCCACTGCCCAGTTATTCAGTTCAGATCAATTTTACTTCAGTCATCACAGTTCATGTTATTTTAATTGCGCTTTTAGATATGTTTAAATTCAGTTCATTTTAAATCAGTTTTAGTTGTTCATTGAACAACTAAACTTTTTAGTCACAATTGAACATGTGATATGTCTTTAGAATTGAGTTAAGACCACTTTAGTATTTCATTGGCTTTTTATCCTGCAAATAAACCAATTAAGAGCACTTTTTAAAGTAAAAAGACGTTGGTTTATAAACTCAAATATTTCTCATCAAATTCTTCATTCTTCTAAGACCACATTAAGCTGCACTTTATTAATCACCAAAAGACAGCATACAGTAGAAAACATACATACAGTAAAAACAAAAAATAACAATTTCTATCTGAATATATTCTAAAATGTAATTTATTCCTGCTTTGGCAAAACTGAATTTTTTTAAATACTCTAGTCTTCAGTGTCACATCCATCAGAAATCATTATAATATGCTAATGTGATAAAAAAAAGGGAAAAAAAAGTTGTTTTTTTCAGTACTGAAAACAGTCATGCAGAAACTGTCTAGAAACTGTTAAAAAAAATTTAAGATTCCAGTTCATACATGCTTTATTTTCTATCCAGTTTATACATAGTGCTGTTAACCACAAAACATTCACATTTTTCTTTTAAAGAATTAGGAAGCATACTGTATGTTAATATTTCAAACAAATACCTAAATCAAAATGAAGTGTCCTATGATAGTATTTTTATGCCAGTGTTAATGTTTAATAATCTTCACTTTATTTATATATTTTTTTACTTATTCGAATTTTATTCTCAAAATGTATATTAAAATGTCACTAAAACACTGAACAACCAACAATGCTTCACCTTGTAACTTGCAATGAAGGTATGAAAGTGGAACTAATAGAATAGTGTTGGTTTGGTTTGTGTGTGTTGCCATGCAGATACATTTCTTTTTGGTCTTTGTCTGATGCTGTAAACAATGTCCCAATCAGAGTTTTTCTCTTCAAAGTCCTTTAAAGTCTCCTTTGAATTAGTGCTTTCCAATTAAAGGCATCTGCAATGTGTGCTTAAATAGTTGATTCAGTGGGGTGCTGTGTGTGGCCTACACTTCTAATGAAGGCCTCTTTTCCTCTCTCCCTCAGTCCCATTCACTCTCTTTTTCTCTCTGAAGAGAAGAAGGTACTTGGCTGCCACCATTGGCTGCTGCGCAAGTAACGTTCTGCTAGTTTCATCTCATTTCCTGCATAGATGTGCGGACAATGAAGTAGCCTGAATCAATAGCACTCTGTCACTTTGCTATAATAACATTAAAATTACATGCTAGGAGTTAGTGGGTTCATTGATAATCTTCAAAAAACTCTAGTTTGAGCTCAAAAGGCTATGTTTTGATATCTTCATATGATTTGTAAATCTAAGGACGTGCATGTGTGGGGGGCTGCCATTGCATTTGTTTTCGAGTGTCATACACGGGTGTGGGGGATGTGGGAGCTGACGTTTCGTTTTGAGGAGGAAGTCTGTGGTCAAGTAGTTTTTTACGCTCCCCTCCACTTTTTTTCCTTCTCCATGTAGCTGCGCTTAAAAAAGTCTGGCTGTCTCTACAGATGTGGAAATCATTTTAGAGGAGAGCGTGTGTGTGTGTGTGTGTGGGAGGCAGGGCTTCGTTTGTGAAGCGTGGGATTCAGGCCCATATGAGAGCACGTTGAAGCCTCCCCTTGCCCCAAAGCACCCTGGGAAGGCCTTGGGTTTGGCCCGCTCGTAAATGAAACCCCTGTGCTAGTCAGGCTAGAAATAGCCCAGCAAAACTGCAAGAACGTGGGACCGCTCATGTATCCAGCAGAAAAACAAACTCGCCCCACTCCACATCTGACAACGCCTTTTAGCTCCTGTTTTCATTTGCTAATTTATTCTAGATTATTTGTTTACCTTTGCAAAAATATATTTTAAGCGGTAAAGACTGAACTTTCAAGGCTGGAAACATACTAAGTAGTATACACACTTGCATGCGCACTAGATTGAGAAGGCGTGTTGTGTGCGTATCACAGCACTCTGCCTCTAATTGGTCACATTGATCATTTCCACATGGCTGTTGGCTGCACATCTGCCACTGATGTGTCCCCCCACCAACATCTTCATCCTCTTACTAATAAGCCATTGCTCCCTGGAGAGGTGCATGGTGGGAAACAGGATGTCACCCGCTAGGTGGCATGTCTCGACTCTGCACTTCCTGTTTTCTGGGCCTCTCTGTCTCTGTTTTTGTCTTATCATTGATAGTCTAATTTTGTCTTTTAATGCAAACTCCCTCAGGTAGAGTTCATTAGCTTTTTTCTGCTACTGTAGGTTGATGTCACATTTTGCCAAAAGCTGTCAGTGGGGGCCTCCAGGACACTCTGTCTATATAATTTCAGAGCCACATTACAAACCTTGTCTGTCAGTTGCTCCCTGCTGACAGGTTTTATATGAGTCAGCATGTAGATATTTGGCTGTGAAATTACAAATGCCTCTACATAATCCCTGGGATACTTAATAAAGTTGGTTAATATGTAGTCAAAATGAAAAACAATGGTAGAGTGGCTGGAGGAATAGTGTGAGAAAACATGCTTGTATATCCTTGTGTTGAATGACTAGATGAACAAGCTCCTCCCGAGCGTTACATTTTAACTGTTGAAATTCATTCATGTCATATTCATAGATCAAAAATTGCTGTTTTTAAAAAATAATTTCAATGACTCATTCACTTTTTTTTTGCTTCTGAATCATCTTCAGATTCATTTTCAGAGTCAAATTCATCTTTGAAATCACACAAATAATTAACATTTGAAAACAAAAGAAAACATTTATTTAAAATTGTTATATACATGCTGTACAGTGCATATATGGGTAGTTGACAAATAAATATTGGACTGTGTCCTACGATGTATCACAGCACAAATGTAGAAACACACACACATGCAGTATTACAGTTTTATATATATATATATATATATATATATATATAAATTGCACCTTGGGGTTCATTCTTTTTCTGAATCACAACTTTGTTTAATTTCTGTTGGTCATTTGGTCACTTTACCATATGTGCCAGCCATAAAAAAAACTGGATAATGCAAATCCATAATATTTGAATGCTAGTTGATGCCACACTCGTCTGTTGGGAGCGACTGAACTGCTGACTCACTAACAATCGTATCATAATCTCTATATATGTTGAGAAATCAGCCCACACAGACATTCACGACTTACAGATTTCACTTTAGCACAGAGAGAAGGTGTGTGTAGTTATAGTTAATAAACTTAATTTGCTGTGCATATCTCCCTCATGTCTCAACACACTGGAACGTACATGTAAACTCTGGGGTACGAACATGTTCAGACTGCTCTCTCTGACTGCGCCATTGTGTTTGTAAGAAAGAAAGAGACTTTGAAGTCGCTCTGACTCAGTCATGGCACAGTGACACAGACAAAAGACATCAGTGAGACCCACATTTTTATATCGCTACAGGTACAATGACTGTTTACTTAATCTAACAACTGCAAAGAGACGCAGACACAAAGGAAAAGAGCGATACAGAGGGCAGGAGAGAGAGAGAGAGGTAGATGAACAGATGCATGTAAACCCGTCTGTCTTGTCTGGGGCCTATAGGCTGTACGCAGGGCCCAGGATTGTTTTGGCTGTCTGAATCAAAAGCCTCCGTGGCTGAATTCAATCCCAGTGTTTACTCGTGCTCTCGCACCCCCTCCCGCCTCTGCTCAGCTCCACAAACACACACAGATCCTCTGTGTCTTATCCTTACAGCTGCCCCACCCAGCACCACCGTCTACTGTACCTCCACAGTCATTCCCTTTTGACACCCACCTCTGACATCTCTCACACGTGTTTATTAGCTAAATATGGCTCATGGTCATTTTAGGTCCCAGATTGTAGACTCACTAAGGTGTGTGTAGTGTATTTTAAATGTTCTTTGATTTCTAATGTAACTTGCTTTAACAAACCATTAACCATGACTTTTGCTTTAGTTAACTCCTAGTTAGCTGCTTATTACTAGTAAGATAATTGTTAAGTTTAGGTGTTGGGTAGGATTAGGATGTATATGGTCGCGTGGAATATGTGCTTTATACTGTAAGCAAGCACTAATAAACAGCCAATATGTTAGTAATGCATGCTAATAAGCAAACAGTTAATAGTGAAAATTGGTCCCTATACTAAAGTGCTACCTATAATATTATACATTATATATAATATAATATATACAATATAAACTGTATTACAGTTTTTGCTATATTTTTGACAAAATAAAGCCTTTTTGAGGATAGCAGACTTACAAAAACATTGAAGAATCTTACCAAACCCAAAGTTTTGAATAGTGTATAAACATATTTTAATTTATTAGTCAATAATAATAGTTTTTTTAACGTCTGTTTGTAGTTTTTAATGAATAAATAATTTTTTTAGTGAATGATTATTCATTTTAAAGGAATAAATAATTTACCCGAAAATTACAGTATATTTTACTCACCTCCAAGCCATTCTAGTTGTATATGACTTTCTTCTTTCAGATGAACACAGAACACAGTTTTTAAAAAAATTATCCTGACTGTTCTGGTGGATGATGGCCATGATTTTGAGGCTCTGGTAAATTGGATATACTGTATCTGCAAATACTGCGTCATAAAACTAACCTATGTGCCTCGGGGAGTTATCACATGTCCTCTGAAGCAGATCAATGGGTTTTTTGCTCTTCTGCTTGCTCTTCTAAAAGGACATTTCTCCTCAAGTGTTACATTGTGTCTAGCTCCATTCTGTTATGTATCGCTCACTTTTCCCATCTAACTAATTTCCGATGGAAAAAAAGTCCCACTCAACATGTTTTGTTATTTATTGTCATGTTTCACTGGAAAATGCATCAGATTGCACAAGTCAAATAGGTTGCAAACAGCAGTTCATGTTCATTTTAACAAAAACAAAGAAACAAAGACTTCTTCAACTACTTTAGGACCAGAGCATCACATAAACTATTTACAAACACACGTGAACTACAACCTGAACTTACCTACCCATCCATCCCAGCTCTTTCACCTACTTCTTCTCCACTCCTCAGGGGGTAGCTTGACTACTCATCACCTTCTAGAAATACCCAATGAAAAACAGCAGAGGAAGAGAGAAAGAGAACTGCTTTTCTCATATGTCTGCATTGTTGGCTCTTACCCAATGAAAACTGTGTGTTTAGGCTGATGGAGTTATGAATGTTCTTTCTGGATGAAACCCAGGAAGGCTTTTTAAATATGTTATTAATGGCTATAAGGCCTGTATTTGTTGGGAGAAGAAACTGTTTGAGTTGGACAAATGAGAGAGCAAAAAAATCAGAAATGATAAAAACAAGCATAGGTTCATATTCGCATTCAGCATTTCTTTCAGATGTATAGCCCATTATTCCATGCTTCTCAGAAACAGGCGATTTTCCTTTCATCCCTCTGAGATATCATATTTCTTCTTTGTTTGGAAGATGATGCTTTTTTGATACATCAGCAGTTTGTTGTAAATTTGCTCTTTAATTACATTATAGAATTTTCCTAGCATTATCGCTACATGAGTATTCACAGTCCGGCATGTTTTCAGTTAAAATCACTGTGCGGCTGAGGATATGATTTCATTCAGATTGTTGACTTCACTGATGTTTAGTTAAACTGCCTCAGAGCTATGCAGGCTTTATTTTTCCTACCTGCGTTTTACTGCTGAGGGGGACACAGATCACAGCCTATGGCACATCCTGTAGGGAAACATGGGGAAGGAGTTTCAGGAGGGCAGGTGTGGGGGTGGAAGAGGCAGACGGTGCTGTTCTTGGGAAACCGTTCCAGGGAGGTTGTTTCGAAAGGGAACATAGTCAGAAAAGCCCTTCACTGCTGACAGGAAAGCTGCCGTTTCCTCAGGTGCCAAAACATTGACATCTTTTTTCACTTCACTTTTTGGGACTTTGTTTTAATATCTGAGATGTTTATACACATGGAAATACTTTTTGAAAGATAAAAGCTTATATATTATTTTTTAGCAGAAGCCATAATACATTCAAACAAATGAAATAGCTATAAGCTAGATTTTGTTTTTATTTACTGATTTTAGGGTTGCGCAATATGGTCATTTTTCATCATATCATATCGTATTTTCGTCATATCGTCAGCCTGTGAGATCGCGATACACAATATTATCCCACCCATATGCGATATTATCATGAATGGGTGGGTGGGGGCAAGACAGATACTCTCTGTACTTATCACAGGCTATTTGGTGATTTTAAATCGCGCGTGCGAGAGAGAGATAGAGCGCCTGGAAACACCAATAACTGAAATACTATACTTTCAAACATATTGAAAAACTGACATGTTAAATATAAAAATATTTCAAACAGCTAATGCATATATTCGGATACAGCAGTCATACATCTTTATTTTTGGACTAGGCGTCCTACAAGTTTGCCGCTTTGGGGAATCCTTGTATCAGTCTAAAAATCAGACAAGGTGAAAATAAAAAAGTAGATTTATTTTAAAGACCAACAGTTTAACACTAAATATTGCAAATAAATGAGCACGTTAAAGATAAAAGCATTTTCAGATAGCCTAAGTTTATATTTTTGGAGTAAAGTTAAATTAAGTCTCTTTTAGCACTAATAATTTGTAAATAAAGGTTTACCATTCTGCAGTTCAATTTTGTTGTGGGTTTAATTTTAGAGTCTATATAGTAGCATGCCTTTCTGCATTTACATGAGACTGGGTGTGAAGGCTAATACTATAATATCTGTTCTTTTGGACTTTTTATTCAAAAAAGAACAAGCAGTTTTAAACACTGATATTAATAAGTAATTTTTCTTGATCACCAAATCAGTATACTGAATGATTAGAATGATCTGAAGGATCATGTCACACTGTAGACTGGAGTAATAGTTGTTGAAAATTCAGCTGTGCCTTCTCAGGAATACATTACATTCTAAAATATATTAAAAATAAACAGCTACGTTCACTTATTTCACTGTATTTTTACAGTTAAAGAAAAATAGAAACCACTAATGTAATGTATAATAAACTTTATAAACAGTAAACATTAGTGTATATTTATTTAACCATGTACCTTTTTCTCATGAATAGGAAAAGCTTGAGTATTTGAAAAGTAAATGGGTGATCTATATTTATGCTAGACACCAGTCACATCAATGTGGTGAATTTAGTGGGTGCGAAACCAGGGCAGAGGAGCCCTTTACCCTCTAAACTGACTCCAAAAGCAGTTCCTCCACATGCACAGATGCTTAAAGGACGGCGGTAAAGTCAGACAAAGCTCATGTTGTTTCTGCTTTGGTGGTGTGTGTTTGTCTGGCAGGTCTCTCCAGTAGTCACCAGCACCCAGTGGGGGACTCTGAGTATCCAACAACACACTGCAGTGTTCCTGTGTTCCTTTGCTTTTTGGAGCACCACGGTGGAACTTCGCTTTTATTTGGTGACTCTGGAGGCTCGTTGGTTTTGGCGGGTAAAGCTGAGGATACATGCATATGTGTATGCATTTATAGCTGGCCTCTTTCACTGCAGTTACAGAAATAAACAGCACCCACAGACCGACAGACTGCACACTTTTGTCTCAGCCTGGATTCCTCAGTGGCAGAGATGTGATATTCCTGTGGCTCTGAGCCAGACAGACAGTCATATACCCCTGTCTCCACATTCTCAACATCTCTCTCACTCTTTGTCCACCTTGTCTTATACATAGACCCCCCACCCCCACCCCATCCTCTGAGTCTCACACACGGATGCAATCATGTGTTCGCCCGCGCTGCACTCGTCGGCCGTGCTCAGTAT
Source organism: Enteromius radiatus (assembly GCA_032357445.1). NCBI lineage: Eukaryota > Metazoa > Chordata > Actinopteri > Cypriniformes > Cyprinidae > Enteromius > Enteromius radiatus. The sequence goes on along the minus strand of JAUCMS010000034.1, from coordinate 3,073,764 downwards.
AAATAAATTCAGACAGGCTTTGCTTGTCTCTGCATCGGTGTACCCTTACTCTCTACTACGCTGGCCTCTATAAATAAACACTCTCATCACAGGAAGCAAACATTGGAGGCTGCCCTATACTCTTTGGCTGGGCTGAGACTTAGGTAGGACAGGAAGAAAGAGAAAAGTTGCAATGGTTACATGTGTGTATGCATATCCAGTTTTGAGGCCATTCCCAGCAGTAACATACACTGAACAACTCACAAAGTGTTTTACAATTCAAATGAACCATTGTATGGCCGGGTGTGACGTCGAGAGGGGGTTTTCAAATGCGGCTACAACTGTGGAGTAGGTGGTTATGGCATTTCACCTGTTCCAAAGGCTTGTTGTGTCTGTGTAGGTGGATTTATTGGAGAGTTAGTTATATACACTACATGGTATATAGTAGTCTGTAGACTAAGAATAAATGACAATAAGAGCATGTAAGATAAAGAAAAGAAAAAATATTATTATAATCAAATTTTATGTAAAAAATAAAATAAAATAAACATAAAAAAAAGAATTTAAAAAAAGATTCTAAAAATGGCAACAAAACATAAGTATACATTTTATTTATTATTATTATTAAAAACAAGAAATTATTATTGAATTATTTTTATGCATTTTGTGTCTTTCTACAAATATTGTAATATGGTTTTTGGGAGGAAGACATTTTCCAACCTAAATTTGTCATTAAAAAAGTCAAATGATCTGATATTTTAATGTTGATTGACAGTTAGGATGTTTCTGTATTTAGTTTTTTTTTTTTTTATAATATACATATATTTACATATAACTACTGGTTTTTTTTTTTTGCGTAAGAACTGATCATAATGCCAAACTTCTTTATAACTGCTTTATGTTTTCAAGAATCAAGAATTTCAATAATTGCTTGCCTTTCTAAATGTCCTCTGAAATTTCAACAAAAATCTTCAGGGTTCTTTCTCATCTTTCTTTTGTAATATTTGTTGCTCTTGTGCCTGTGTCTCATAACAACCATTGCAACTATGTGTGTGTGTGCAGGTTTATCTGAAGGCTCCTATGATCCTGAATGGAGTGTGTGTAATCTGGAGAGGCTGGATTGATCTTCAGCGTCTGGATGGGATGGGTTGTCTGGAATATGATGAAGAGAGGGCACAGGTACAGACTACAGACAAAACACCATGTGCTGTCAATCTATTTAGTGCCTTATGTACATCAGAAATGACTGACCACTGTCTGGTTTCATGTCTTTTTGTGTAGCATGAGGATGCTCTAGCCCAGGCAGCGTTTGAGGAAGCCCGTAGAAGAACCCGTGATTTTGAGGACAGGGATCGCTCGCACCGTGAGGACATGGAGGTGAGAGCTGGAGTGAGTGAGGATGTGTATATGAGTGTGTGAAGTTTCAGTCAGTTAGTGCATGCTGAAAATCCCATATGTTCTTATGTTTAAAAGAGTTCACGTCTGAGTGTGTGTGTTTGTATACTATGTGTGTGCATATGTGTACATGTGTTTTCCACTTATGCATGTACAATACTTCTGTATGTGCTTTTTATGCATAATCTTTACCTAATTCCTCTTGCTAATATTTTGATTGACAGCCACTGCCAAAATATTTGATGCTTTAAGGAGCAGTTCACTGAAAATACTATTTTTACTAGCTCCCGAGCAGGCAGATGATTAATTGGTGCCACCGGCATCTTTTCTTATGGGTCAAGCTAAAGTAGTAGATTGAATCTCACAAATTCACGTCTGAATTATATCTTGCACCAAAATAAAAACAAAATATTTTGGATAAAGGAAATGAAACCTTTTATTAGGATTTCTGCAATGTCACATTATTTATTCATGACAATTAAGCACATTTTCCCCAAAATTTGTCATTACCGTAATGCATCCGGACATTTTGAGTGTGTTTTTTTGTGATTCTTATTATTCTCAAAGATGATTAATATTTTAAGAAACTGCCGTTTTTAAAAAAAGAAAAGTAGTGATATCTAAATATTTTTTATATTAATTAAAACATTGATTATATATATTATAATGAGAATAATAAATGTTTTATTATTAATGTGAAATAAAGTAATTATTTATTTTTAGCATCCTTGATTTTGTAATAACATCAGCTAAACCTCAAGTGCTTCCATTAATTCTGAAAGTCATGGACGAAATTACGAACTTGTCTCTGAAAGACATATTTATATAAAAACAGTAGTTGTGAATTCTGTCTCCTTTCAAAATTGCACTGCAGTAGCAGGTAAATAAATGCCACCTCAACAACATTTCTGTCTGTTCCCTGATGTCTTGAGAGCTCTTGACGTAGCTAAACAGCTTGTCTGGGGCAATACTGATTTGATCACTTGTCATTTAGCAGATGCCGATGGCACAGCTCAGTCATTTAATAACTCAGGAGGTAAGACAACAATTTAGGATTTCATGTAGTGAACTGCTGCCTTGATTTTCTGTTTACTATAAATGATTCAGAACAAAATCATAATGAAGAAGGGCATGTGTGTGTTTCTTAGGATTTTGTATGTTTGCATGCATATATGTGAGTTTGTGTACGTGTAAGCTTTTGAAGTGCTTTACTTGTTTACTCATGGCTTAGTGCATGAAGTATCTTTGCATTGTAAGTCCTCAAATATAATCATTCTACAGTCAATCCAAACTGCACTCTTAAGATGAAAACCAAATTGTGTTTTTTAGGACCCTGTGGCATCAAAAATCTGGGACTGATGGCCTTCACGGACCAGGGTCTGTCTCCTCTGCTTCTCTCTATCCTTGTGTCATGCACTAAACCGTGTCTGTCTGTAAGTGTGTGTATGTGAGTGTGTGTTTCACAAGAGCATGTGCATGAAAGAGCATCTCTGTGTCTTTATGTATTCTACTCTCTGTGTGTGTGTGTATTTGTTAGTGGGTACATGTTTTGTAGGTGTGTGAGTGAGATATCAGGCTTCTATAAGCAATTTTGGGCTGCAGGTCTTATATAGTAATCGCTAAAAAACGTTCTACCGGTGCACGAGACCCCCAGCTCGCTCTTCTCAGACCTCTGTAATGGAGACCAGACTTCCATCCCAAGATTCCTCACTGCCCCGCCCACCCACTCCCCTGCTGCAAAGCCCTCTGGGAGCTCTCAGGCACAGCTTGGCAGCACATGACCAGAAAGATTCCCCTTATGAACCGCCGCCTTTATATTCCTCCCTCCTAATCTACACCCTCAGGCGTTCCTTTACACACTCTTCATCCTCTCCTCCAAAATCAATCATGCCAAGGTCTCTTTTTTAAATAGATCTGGCTGCTTATGAAAATCAAATTTCTTACTCATTGCAGTCAGGCGATCTGTGACTCACGGGCCAAATGTTTTTCCCTCAAAGCTCAAAGTCACTGTGAGCGGTGGAAAAATGAAACCCTGTAATTATTCTATAATTCATGCTTTCTCATCCCAGCAGTGTGGAGTCTGACCCTCGTTCAGAGCTTGTTTTCGAGCTGCACTGTTCGGTCGGCTTTATTTTGGAAAGCGAATAACACTTGAGCTTGGGTCGAACCTCTAGCCTTCGCGTTACATATTGTACGATGCTGCAGAGGTCAAATGTTTATCTCCACAATGCATTTAAACAGCTTTTCACACTTGATCAATGTAATGCATACCTGCTTAATAAAAGTATTCATTTATTTAAAAAAATTCTTACTAACTCCAAACTTCTATATGGTAAACACTTCAAAATGAAAGGATTTTCACAACAATGCTGTAGAAAAAACAACTTTCATGGTAAAGATCCTAAAATAACCATGGTTTCTTATTGAAAAGAACATTTTAATAATCTAAAGAATCTTTTCCACTAAAATACAAAGGTTGCATGGATGTTCATGTTCATTATTTGTAATAATACTGCAGTTCAAACAAACCTAGCTGTGTGAAGTCTGATCTTCCTTCAGAGCTTGTTTTCAAGTTGCGCGGTTCGGTCGCATTTATTTTGGAAAGCAAATAATACTTGGGCTCCGAACGTACCTTGAGCCTGTACAATGGTCGCATAGCTGTGGTCAAATCTCAAACTCCATCATCTGTAATTGCATAAAAACTAGCACAATAGCAGTCTGAATCAGAAGAAAACCAGCCCAAAGTGGGCCAGGTTCGTTTCGAAAAGGACAAACAATGCATTTAGAGACTTCAAAATCACTTATGAGCTCACCGAGAGATAAAAAGGAACATTCGCTGTGCGTAAACACTTATTTGTCCTCTCTCGGCGTGTCTTAATGCGGTTCCGTCACTGTTTGGCTATGCAGGGAGTCCAAGGGGGCGAATCAAAGCTGAAAGATATTGAAGAGTGTAATGGCCTTCTGCGTGATAGATGGTAAAGAGATGGATGAAAAATAGATAGGCCATTTTTCATGAAACCCAGGCCTTTACTGCAGGTGGGATTAGAGCATGAGTGATGTTGGGCCAGTGAAAGTATTAATATATCATTAGTATTGATCTTTTTCATTAGCAGCGCTGTCTGCCCAGCAAAATCTAAGCACTATTGACTTGTGGTACAGGAGAGTGCTTCAGCTGGGCTCCGTATGATCGATGCTGCGTCCTCTCATCCACACAAATGCACTTTTTCAAAGCTTAAATACTACAGAGCAAACATAAAAATCATTTTTGTGCTTTAAAAATCTCTCTCTCTCGTTCTCTCTTTCTATATATATATCTATATAACAATAGTTTTGTCCAGCATTTTTATTATTTACTGCCTTGCTGAAAAAAAGGAACTTAAATCTAAACCTAGCTGGTTTGTTGGGATTACTTGGGCAGCCTGTTCTGGTGGCTGGTTTTTACAGGGGTTTTGGGGTATTTTTCAGCTGGTTATGGTGGTAGACCATCTGGCTGCCCAGCAACTTGTAAGACCAGCAAACCAGTTTGTGTTCTTTTTTTCTTCTTCAGCAAGGTAATATCTAATCAACATTATAATTTATGAATTATATTAATTATAATTAAAATATAAATATACATGAACAACAACATTTATAATTATTTAAAAATAAATAATCACTAAAGTATACCATTAAAAAAAACAAATAAATATTATGCTTAAAAAAGAAAAAGATGTTCACCAAGGCTGACAAGAAATACAATTATATTGTCAAATATTATTAGAAATTAGAATAACTTGTCTATCTCAATTTATTTTAAAGTGTAATTTATTCCTGTAATGGCAAAGCTGAATTTTTTAGCAGCCATTACACCAGTCTTCAGTGTCAAACAATCATTCAGAAATCATTTTAATATGCTGATTTGGTGCTCAATTAACATTTTTTATCAATGTTGACAACAATTTTTATGTAAACCGTGATATATTTTTTCATATTCTTTAAGTAAAAACCTCAAAAGACCAGCATTTGTTGTAAATGGATATCTTTTATAACATAAATGTGTTTACTGTCACACTTACCCTTACATTTAATCATTTGATTCATCATGAAGAAGCAAAAACAAAACAATTCTCATCTCAAACCTTTGAGTGGTAGTGTATAAAAAACAAGCAATGCTTCACTAGACAAATGCAGTTTATCGAAGTCGTCTAGAGCTAGCTAAAGCATATTGTTTACAGTGAGTTTATGCACCAGACTGCTTTGTTGCTGTGCGTATGACAGCTATAACAGCTTCATCTGTTAATGCGTACGCTTAAAGATGGGATTCCCAGGCGTTGGGTCGAGTAAAAACAGCCTTGCGTAGCTCTAGGGTTAGAACGTGCTATAAACGCCGGGTCCACAGATGATGACCTCACACTATGCGAGATACTCTATGTCTGCCTCTTCGTCTATCTTTCTCTCGCCGTCTGCCTGTCTGTCTGTTCGTCCGTCTGCCCTGTCTGTGCTCAGACATCTATGTCAGAGAGAGATTTAGACATAGGCACATAAACATATGTATCTGTGACAAGGCCATCAGTCATATCTTTATTTTTAAGGCTAGTGATTTGAAGACTCTTCCCCCTGACTAATGACTAATGTCTGCCACTTCAACCAAAAAAAGCAGCTCAATTTTTAGCGTCTAGACTGAAGTTGATCTCTGCCGTCCCCTGCTGGACACAAAGAGCAATTGCATGTGGGCTACAACTTATTGATGGTGTTGTGTTTGTTAGTTTGAGAGCTAACATGTGAGTGACTCAAGCAAAGCACAACTATTTTAACTGTATTTTGTCTCTGTCTTGGTTTGTTTGGTGGGTTGCGTGGGTGTTTGTGCACGTTTTTGCATGTGTGACTGTGTGTGTGTGTGTGATGACCCAGCCCAGGCGACAGCAGGACCCCAGCCCTGGCTCCAACATGGGCAACACTGATGATCACAAGATGCGCTAGCGGCATTCACCAAAGTGGGCAGGGATAGGGTCATAAGACCTCCAACACCACAGCAATCTCATCTCCTGATGCCTTGTTTTTCACAGGACAGACCAAAGTCCACACCGGTGGGGATTTTCGGATGGGATGTTTGGTGAAGGGGCTGGGTGGGTTGGGCTGGGCTGGTATTGATGTGAGTCAGAGATTCATTCGCATTTGATTTAGTCCCTCGGTTCTTCTTGGGATTTTTGCACTATGTGATACGTTCAGTTTAAGTCCCCTTCGGTATGCATGGTTTTCCTACCTATGTTTGCTCTTGTCTCCCCCCTATGCAAGGCATCTTATTTTATCCTATTGTAATGAAATGGCATTTTTTAATTATTTTATTTGTATTTTGTGTGAAAGTCAGGATGTTTACTTTTTGTATTTTCATTTCCTCTATATATAGACATGTCTGTCCTTGTGCTTCGTAGGAGAAACTAGTAAACGTTGCTAGGTAGATTTGTGCAGTAGAAGTAGATTTAGTTTTTTTTATGTCAAAAATCAAAGAGAGGCTGCTGATGTTTTGAACAAGGAGGTCTTTTCTTCTGCCATCCTTCTCCATGTGCTCTGTCTTCCACTCTCTTCCTGTAACAGTCGGTTGAAGCATGCTTTGTACATGAACTGAGAAGCAGGAAGTGAAAATCGAGGTCAGTGTTAATCTAAGCGTGCTCTACACAAAAAGAGGCATTTTTACATCTGCCTTTTTTTTATTAAAATCAATGTTTCACCCATTTCGTTTTTTTTTAAGCAGTGTTTTGCTGCACAGGCTATTTTTCTCAGTTTTTTTTTTTTTCAAATTAATACACTTTTCTGTCATTGAAGACAATTCTCCAAAATGAAGAAATTTTTACTCACAGTTTTTGGACATCTAAATTATTTCCCTCTCTGTTTTCTTTGGTTGTTAATGAGATTTTGCTATTAAAACTCCCTCCATTCTTTTAAAACCAGGTGAATTTATGCAAGTTACAATATATACCAGATATGACCTTTTTAACACTCAGATAGGAGTCGTAAAGAAAAATAGACAGTAACATTTGTAGCTCACTTCCAGACAGATCTAAAACTCTCCACTTCTCCACGGGTCAAATAGAGGACATTAGTGTATCAAAGGTCCTGAAATCTGTTGAAGATGATTTAGTGTGATTGGATTGGATGTTAGTTGTTAAAGGTAAATCAGTGATAAAAAGAAAGAAAAGTAGGGAAGGAAAGACAGGTTAGAAACTAAGTAACTATCGTTAAACTTGTAACAGAAAGGAACATAAACGGAATCACAGATTGCCGTCCAATGACATTTGATTTGAAACATAATATTTAACAATGCATCGTTTCTATGTTGCTTTTTATTTACCACATCTAATGGTAAGGATATAAGGGCCAAGAATTCTTCTTTGGGTGGGATGCTGAAGTCAGAAGGTACAGCCTACCTCTAGCTTAAACCAAATATACACAAATGAGAGCTTATTTATAGAGCAAGTTCATGTTGTCTGAGTGTTGAGGAAAAGCTAATGTTGGTTTAGTAGAACGTTAAAGCTTTATATAGTTGGAGTGGGCTCTCATACCACACAATGGTCAGAGACCGGGCACCAGGAGGTTTTTGAGGTCTGGATATATTTTGAAGATGCCAGAGACAGAGAACTTGACCAAACCAGAGTCAGCAAAACAGCCCTGCTTTAATTAGTCTCGCAGTTCAACTGCTTCTAGGTGTGTCTTATGCTGTATATCAAAGAAATAACCTTTGCTGGCCCTCTATTAGTTTCTCTCTCACCCCTTTACTTAATGCTGGCATTAAGGCAAAATACAGTACACACCAGGTAGTGGATGGCTTTTTTTAAATGAACGAATAAATAAAATGTTTATTTTCTTAATTGTTTTAAGTTATTGATGCAGGTATACATTTGTTTCATTAGGAGGTTCAGCTATGATGAAATGTGTATTTCTGTATTGATATTGCTTTCCTTTTCCCCTTTGCCCCCCTAAAGAAGTGGGGATGCTTTTATATGGTCTTTGGTTTTAGCTCTTTTTTTCTGTTTTTAATGTTAAGCAAGGAGGGCTGTTAACTGAAGTGTTATGTTTGATTTGTTTCTTAATAAACTTGTTACAAACCATATTCTTGTTCATTGTGCTGATGTTTTTTATGCAGTCCAGCGGTAAAATAAATGTTTCTGTCACATAGCAGAACATGTGCACATTTACCATGGTATGTCCTAAAAACCTAAATCACTGCTTCACGCATCAATTTATGATAACTCAGAAAGGTATTTCCATCACATTTCTGAATATGTGTTATGTTTGATCAAATAAAATCTTCAATTAAAATGTCAATGTTTAAAATAAAACTCCTTTGTGTTGGTATAGCTATATACCAACTATATACATTTATATTACTGTCTTGTTATATCGACTAATAATCTTACACAATATGATGATTTCACAGTGGACTAAAATAATAAGCCAAGGCACAATTATTTCTCTGGTAAGATCAGAGTTGTGCATTGCTTTACAATCCTCTTTCTTGTGGGCCGACAATGACTACTGCCTGGAAGGAGACCACTGGCTGTGCTGGGAAGCTGGAGAGCCAGTCAGATGTGATGTGCTCACTGCATAACTTTTCCACTATCAGCGAAGCCTGCTTTGAATACGACGAGTTGGATGATGTACATATGCTTTTGGCTCCTTTAATGACAAACTGGAAAGCTAGTCAAAAGAAAGAAAGAAGGCAGGAAAGGAACCCTGCAGGCTCATAAGGCATCAAACCCCATGTGCATTGGTGAACGGCAGGCAAAGAAAGATGGATGCTGAAAGTTTCCTTTGTTACAGCAACTCTAATGTCCACCACCATGCCAAAGCCATCTTTTAGCACTGGGATGAGTGGAGTTAGATACTTTATCCAACTGAGATGGAGAAAAGCAACACCACATCAGAGAAGATACAAAAATTCTGCCTGTGGCCTTAAGCAATACAAGTTATTCAATAGCACTTCGACACATATTTTATCTTTGTTTTTGCTTCATAGAACCTTTCAGAAAATAAAGATTAATACATATACTTCAAACAAAGTGTGTAAATATAAATTAACACCAAATTATTTTGCTCCTTATAGTCAAAGGGGCGTTAGATTTGGCGTACTTTTATTTTGAAAACAACAAACGAAACATTCTGGTACTGCAGCGCCGTGGAGTGGAAGAGATGAAATGCACCTGTGGCTTGACAAACCTTGGAGAAAAGAGGAAGAGGAGATGGGAAAATGTGAGAAAAGTGTTATTTAAAACTACTTTATCTAAATAGGCTTACGACATATCTTCATGAACTTCACTGAACGGTCGTCTTGACTGTCTGGTGTCACAAGGTGAAGGTCGAAAACTTAAAATGACATTTAAAAACCTGTTTTCAAATACATTAATAACTGATGTTCCGTTTATTAAAAGATCTGTGAACTGGGAATAATAAAGATATACTGTAAATATAGGTCGATTTAGTTTAGACCTGCCCACAAGTCAGTGTTAAGAACACCATGGTGTTTATCAGGGCCAAAGGCCACCACAAGAAGCCTTGACTGGTCCAGTCAGATTTCCAATTCTAATAGAGATCTCTTCACCCCAGTCTGTGGCTGTAAACTTCATCCGTCTTAAAAAGTTGTTTCTTATCCACGCTGATTTTTTGCCTCCAGATCTGCCTGCAGGAATCTGCCTCTGTTGAGCCAAACAGTCCAATCATCAGAGTGTAGGTTTTCAATACATTTGCCTATAGATTTTACTTTAATTAAAAAGTTTAAAGCTTTATGGATCTATGTATTTTATGATTTTTTTATAATGGTAGTATATGCCTAATAATTTAAAATATATTATGGTTCCGTGTTTTTGATCTGAGGAGAGTCTCTCAATCTTATTAATAACCTCTGTCAACAATACCTTGTGCCATGTTCAGCCAGCTTTGAACTGATTTGATTTGTGCACAAAGCTTTTAGCCAGTAAATATTGAAAAGAGGAGCAGAAGCTTTTGATTCTTTGTTCTTTGGCTCTTAGAAAAAGCGGCATAATTTGTCTTATGGACTGGAACTCATTTTTTTTCAGCCACTTCATTGCCTGCACTCATCTTGACCTCTTATCTGAGAGCCATGGAGATGTAGTAAACATACTGCCATCACAGTGTATATATAATATATATATATATAGGCAGAATACCAACTTTTCCCAAATCAAAGCACATAATATTTTGTAGCCAGTGTAGTAAATAAAGCTGACCTATAGACAGTGGAAGGATTCATTTCCATATAAAAATACGCAATCTTGCAATATTAATTTTGCGGTGTGATTATCATCAGATGTTTTAGCAGTGCTGTACATTTTCACATTTAGAAGTTTAAATCACTCTACATTATTAAAGACCAGTAATTTAATGTTTAATATAGAAGTTTCTCACACTTTCCACAAATGTGTAAATGTATATGTATACAGAAATGTGAAAAAAGCACTGTAATATATAGTTTGATATTTATATTTATTACATATTTATGTTTGATGCCCTGACGTTGAATATATATATATATATATTAGTGCTGGGCAATGATTAATCGCGATTAATCGCATCCAAAATAAAAGTTTTTCTT
>JAUCMS010000034.1:3047205-3062704 GCA_032357445.1 Enteromius radiatus | reverse complement strand
GTAAAGAAAAACTTTTATTTTGGATGCGATTAATCGCGATTAATCATTGCCCAGCACTAATATATATATATATATACGCACACAAATGAATTGAGGTGCATTACTGTAATATACCACTAGATGTCAATATATTAGCAGTGATGAAAACTCCAGCCTTAATAAGCTCAGCAGGTTAGTGGCTGTGATTCATATTGTACAATATTCTTGATCCATTAAGCAAATCCATGGACTTGACCTGACTCTTTGGTTATTTATAGATTCCAGAGTCTATTTTGTCCCCTTTATTCATCTTCACAATAGCATTTTGTTACCCAACAGCAAAGTGACACAGTTCTAGAACAGGAGAACAGAACTACTCTCGCTCTCCATCTGTCCTTGATTCTTACCGTTTCTCTATATGAATCATCCCCAGTTATGTGTGTTTGTGTGTGTGTGTGTGTGTGTGTGTATATATATATATATATATCTCCATAGTATTCATATTGAGTGTAATACGTATATAAGTAGTTTGTTTTTCAGACACTGAATGATAAAACATGCAAAACACACATTATCATAAATCCATCACATCACTCATGCTTTTACATCCATCATGTTTTATTGATTTTATTTTATGATTGTTTCAGGTCGACAGGTCTCGATCCCAGTTATTCCTGAAGTATGTACAGAGTCTCGTCTAAACCGCCTCCAAAGGCCTAGAAGACAAGGATGTCTTACCTGTGGGGAGTGAGTGTACGTATGGGAAGTGAAGAGGTATTGATTTGCACTGAACAGTGCCGCCCACACACGAGAGAGATACAGAGAAAGAAAGAGATGAGCCGAAACTTGTATTCAGCTCTTTCGGTATTAAATAATTTGTCTGCCGGATGTCCACCTTATATAATGACAATGAACTGTATTCATTTAGCCGCACGGTAATGAGGTCCACTGATAACGCTTTGTTACTTGTTGGAGTGTATATGTGTCAAAGGTTAGATTTCTCCATCAGAAGAGGCATCTTTGCTGTATATAAATGTAGTGTACTGCCTTGGAGATATGAGGAAAAAGCACTTAAGTTTTCCTTGAGTGAAAGAAAAGAGCTAAATTAGTTTATCTGCTTCATAAATAGTTTAAAATCCACAGGTCAGGCTATTTAATCTTACTCTGGGACATATTCTAGTCGTTTGTCTTGTTATAATGACCATCCTTGGTTGACAGTGGACAAGGTGTTCATTAAAAAGCGTCGGATTTGTTTGTTTATTCTGGTTGGTCTTTTGGCCAGGATATCCTGGGGCTCTGCTTGGCCTCCGTTCCTGCAGGGCTCTTGTTTCGGAGAGCTCTAAGTGGCTCTTGATGCTAGTGGCTGGGCTGGCAAGGCCCTTAGCAGACCCTCCTTATTCTCCTCTTGGCAGCCACCCATAGTTCTCGCTCACTGGCTTCCTAATTTAGTAACGGCGGGTAAAAATATGCGCTAACGAACAGGGTCTGGTATGTCAGGCTGCCGTCCAAAAGGGGAGAGTGAGAGAGAGAGAGAGGATGAGTGAGGAGGGGGAGAAAAGTGGGGGTTTGAGAGCAGTCATTCCAGAAGATGGCAGTGCACAGCTCTGCTATTCTAGAGCACATCTGTAGTTATAGTGATAAAAACAGTATTAAACAACACTGACACACAATATAGGCTACTCCAGTGGACTTACTTTGTGTCTTATCTTATGTCTAAAATTCTTGAGATGTTTATAATTTATAATTTAAATGACACTTCAAAAGTTTTAGCATTTTGAAAAATGTAAGCAAAGAAACAGTATGATGTGACATGAACCAGTGCATGCTGTTGGTATTAAACCCAAAATACAGTAGGTATAAGAATTATTATTATTATTATTATGTGTGTACTTTATGAATTCTATATACACACACACACACATAAAAAAAACAAAAAAAAAACATACGTACATTGGCCTACACACATATGTATCTATGTATGCCTTTTTAAAATGTATTTATTCATTTAAAATATTTGATATTTATTACCATTCTTACACTTATCAAGGATATATTTGATCAACAATACTGTAAAAACTATTGTGAAGTAATATTGCAATTTAAAGTAAGTTTCCTGGTGTAATATTTTTACATTTAATTTATTCTTCTGACAGAAAAGCAACTTTTTTAGAAGGCACTAAAAAGTTAATTAATGCATATAATTTATTCTTATAATGAATGTAATAAACTGTTATACTGGTTTAATATTTTAGTGTAAACCAATTTGTTTTCAGGATATTTTGATGAATTGTATTTATTAGATATTTTTTAATGCTAAATTTTAACTGTCAGTATTAATTACATTTTTTCATTTATTTGTAAAAATCCTATTTAATCTTAATACATATATTTTTTTAAAATATATTAGATAAATGCAATTTAAAGCATTCAATGCCACTGTTAGCCCTTGTGGTAAAAATAGTGCATTTTATCTTTTGTACTGTGGATAGGAATTAGGAAAATGTATATTTTTATAAGAATGTTGGAGCAGCAACTTAAGACATATAGACTGTAACAAGAGAATTCTTCCTCTGAAATGGCTTTAACAGCTTTGTGTATCTCACACCAAACAGGCCCGCAGTGCTTGTCTCATTTCACACTCCTGTCACATGATAGGGGCCTCTGTCTGTCTCTGTCCCAAACCTGTGCCAGTCCTTACTAATGAAGACAACATGAGGGGTAAAACATGTGCATGTAGTTTGCCTTATTATTGCAAATAGCTTGTTTTGCATAAATGTGTTTTTCAGATGAAAGTGAACTGTTGATCTTTCATGCAGATGTATAGTTAAGTGTAGATCAATAGCTGCTGTTAGGATGGAGTTTGTCAGCAGAATGCAGGAGGTGCATTTGAATTTAGCAGCTTTGCACAATGTAAAATCCACATGTATAGAGGTGCTTGTGTGTGTTCAAAGACTGTGAAAGGGCAAGGGGGGATGGTCGAGGCCAGAGTGTGAGTGTGTGTGTGTGCGTGCATACATGTGCATGCGTATTTGTCCAGCCTTGTTTGCACAAATGTGTGTGTGTGTTAACAGGTCTTTCTCAGGGTGGATGTGTAGTTGGTCTGTCTGAGACCTCAGGCTTTGCTGGCTGTGTCTGGGGGCTCTGAGTCATCTGTTCATGTCTGCACAGCCGTGAGACAACGGAGGAGACCAGCAGCTGACATAGGAGCCCCCTTCGGGCCTCAAGACTCTTGACTGTGCTGAAGAGGTACTGCTTGGAATGCAGACCTCTTGTGTCTTGCATCATATGAGGAGCAGACATCTTATATTGCGTTTTTGGTTGATGGATCGTCTTGACCTTTGACCTGCAGGCTTATTTGTGTGAAGATGTGGGGGACGGCCTTTCAGATCAGAGGATGCCTTCAGTAATTCATTTGTTTTTGTATTGTGCCTGTGTGTGTTGTTATCTTGATAAATGGTAATTGATTCATTGACCTGGACAGCTAGCATGAGTGTGGTGAGGTCATCTACAAGAGTGGGTGATCATGATGTAATCGCACTAAACTAAATGACCTTCTTGTTTATCTTTTAAAGGAATAGTTTACCCAAAGATTAATGACTTAAGGCCTGTTCACACAATGAACGATTACTCTAACTATATTATTAGCATCAACAATAATATTCTGTTAATTATAAGAGTGCATGTTGTCAGTTATGTTGCGCTTTACCTGCTTGAAAAAATATATAGTTCATCAATATTGTTTCATTAACGTTATAGTTATGGTGTGGACATCCCCATTCTTATAGATATAGAATGTAGTTATTGTCATTGGTGTAAACAAACCTTCATTCAGATAAGTTATACTGGTTCAGATCAAATGACTGATTATTCGGTAAAACAGTCCGACTAAACAGTTCCAAAAAGGAACTAAAGCTATATTGTAATTTGTCATTATTCATTGACAATCTTAACCTCCATGGGTCAAATCAAGTAAATTAGTCGATCTTGAGTTGATGTAAACAAATCATTTAGACTTGTTTGAACTGGATCGATCAAATTGTTTAAAAAGTGTCAACTCAAAAACAAAAATTTGTTCAACTGTCCTGTTAAGACATGAGTTTCTGTGATACAGAAATTTTAGGCTGTTTGTCATGTAAGCCTACTGTAAGGCTTCAGAAGATTTGAAAAAGAATGTCAAATTACAGACAAAAACAGAAAAATAAGTCGGAGTATTGCTTTAACAAATGTCATTGTGACATTGGGGCCAGTGGAAACTCATTTTTGGCTTTAGCTATCTCAATAAAAATCACAAACAACTTCATCAAGGGGAAAATTTCTACAGATTCCAAAGTCATTAAGGCACGCTGCCAGCCTCTGTTACAGACGTTTACCTACAGATTCAAATTGAAACTCAGTCTTCAACTCAGTCTGACTTAGAGCGAGGCGTAGTGATAAACATGTGGTTTGACATACCACAGCCTCAGAATTGCCCCAAGTGCATGTGAAAGTGCTAACCAGTCTACCAAGCTAACATATTAAATACTACATTAAATGGTGTTAATAAACCTGACTTCGGTGTCCAGTCCACTTACATGCACATGAATGTAGGCTCTGATATGTAGGTGAGCTGATCTTCATCTATTGTATTTATTAACATCAACTCATCTGTTCCAGAGCGTTTTGAAGCTTGTCTATACCAGCCTGATACTTCAGATGATGGATTCCCTTACAATAGGGAGTATTTACTTTCTTAATGAACAATGTAATTGACCTACATTGTTTGTTGCTTTTAACTCGTCTCCTTTTTCTCACTTTGTGGATTTTGTTCTTGATGTTCCTCTTGATGATATTTACTGTTGTAATGATTATATATATTTTTTAAGCTTGCCTATGTTCAGTACGCATTTAGAGGTGCTTTTAAACCCTTCTGAACTTGGACTATGAAATACTGCTTGTGCTAAAATGATGCATGTAGTCCTAATCTAGGAAAAATGGTGGATTGCTGTTCCAACGGAAATACTCCACGTAAATGATCCACATTTATGTTCTTAAGTAATTGAGCCGATATTATGTAGCTGAAGATTATTTGGTTTTCAACAGTTTGCTTTAACAGACCTTATAGTAATTACACATCTGTTCCTAATTTTCAAAGGACCACAAACATTTAATAGTTAAATAATGAGCACCCTGATACTAAAAGGTGAAATATACCAACTAGTATAATGCAATACAAATTGGTAAAGAGGTTTGTATTGAAGCTTTATTTTTGGCTGTTTTTTTTATTATATTTTTGTCTGTCCTTGAGAGTCTCTCAGCCACCATCTGGGACCAAATTATTATTGTTATTATTATTGATGTTGTTATTATTATGTACAGCAAGATAAAGCTAACTGTACATATGCGTATATTAAGCTTTCTGTTTGTTATGAACATAATTATATTCCATTTACTATTCGTATTATGATCAGCAGGACTTCATGTCTGTTTTTATTGAACAAAACTGCATTAATATATATTATTCTTAACATTAAGAAGTACAAAGAATCAGCTTGATTGTTATTTATGTTTTTTTTAGAGTCAAACATATTCAGATCATTTATTAGAAAACTCTTCAATGTTTGTGTTGGCTCTAGGCTTCTAAAATTTGATTATATCCACTCGTATCATAAACATCGTAGATAGGGATGTAATTTAGGGTATTGATATTTAACAGATGCTATTTTGTTTAGTCCTCATGAGGCGTTACAAAATGTATGGAATTTCAAATCTCAGTAGAAGTGAAGCCATTCGCATCTGCACTACAGAAAGCCTAAAGCGAAACAAAAGCGAGGGTAGGAAACACCAGCTCTGTGAAATACACTGACCTCGTATCGCTCCACCGATCCCTCGATCTCAATCTTATGATTATTCATAATGAACTGCAACCAAATTTTGGAACGAGAGCACAGTTAGTTGGCTGTAAAATTGCATAAGTGGTTTAACACTTCAACAAAGGTGGCTTATTCTGACTCACAGCACGTATGCTAATGCATTCACAGCTGCTGCACTTCTGATAAAGACTGCTATTCAAAGAGCGTGCGCGCAACATTTTAGCCTATGTTTTAAACAAGGTGTTTGTGCAAGTGATGAGGTAGTTTAGAGGAGCAAAATCAGCCAAACACTTTAGCCACGGGCTGTCACCAACCCTGCCAGCCTGTTCACAGTAATGGCTGCGATCGCTACAAAGAGATAAGCTGTGTTTTCTCCACGCAAAGCCAAAATTCCTTTCCAGCTTCAAAGCTTTGCAATAGTTCGACATTCAAACTCCATTTGTGCTTCACGTCGCCCAAGTCTTAGATTGCTTTGAGTGCTGTTTATCTCCTAAAACCATATCCTAAATTTTGAAACATAAGCGGAGAACAAATACACGATTGTTTCCAAACCAAAGCTCCTAACTCCATCTCTTGCTTCGTGTCAGAATGGAAGATTAGCACGAGCTTTCAAGGTGCCATTGTCTTCCCGTATGACAACAATGCCGCAATAAACCAGTCGCTGCGTTTTGTTCCGTCTCTGTATGTAAATGCTTTTGTAAAAGATACTTTTAACATGCTTGGAGGAGTGCACATGTGAACGTCTTGTCAGCAAGGAGACGCTTGTTTACTGAAGCAGGGCTTTGTTGAGAGAGCCAGCCAGCTGATTCTACACCTCAGGCATGTCTAACAGCAACATCAGCAGAGAGAGAGAAGCTCTTCCTCTTTGCGTGTTTGTTCGTCTGAATCCCTGTCGAGGCAGACGTCCAGGAACAGGCAGGTCAGTTCTGTGTCCTTGGTGCACCCTGGCTTTCTGTCATGGCCTTGTGTCGTTGTGGTGTTAACCACAGACAAATGTGAGTGATGCTGAAGGAACTAGGAATTTGCAGTTTATTATACTTGTGCCACACTGTCAGGCTAGCTCATAGAGCTTCGTTTGTTTTGCCTGGGCTGTGGAAATGTGCTGGAATTCTCTTTAGCGAAAAAAAGATCTCCCCTCGTTTCTCTTTTGGAAAATGTTCTGCAACTGGTCTAGTTTTACAGTCAGTTTGTTTAACAAGATCTTAGGGAAAGGTGAGATTAGGACCTCCTATGCGTGGCAACAGAGCAGACTCACAACTGCATGGCGTTACCAAGGAAATCAAGCATTCTCAAGAGGCTGGGTTAATTTGTTACCTTGGAGAAAACAGCATTTTTTTTTTGTTTTTTTCAGTTAATATGGTTGAAGTGCTAGAAAGAAAGACATTTCTAGACCTATATTTAAAAAAAAGATAAGCTGTTCTGAGCATTGCAGGCAGTAGTAGACACCTTTTGGGTTTAGGGTCCAAAATGAATAGGAGCGAATAGGATAATCTAGTTTAGAACACATGCAGGCTTCACAGAAATTAAATGGATTAAAATGAATACACATTTTAAACATCACTTTTAAAAAACATTCACATTTAGATAAATGTCATATGGTGTAATTGTTTTTGACCAAAAACAAAAAGAAAAAAATAACACAGCATTTTCATTTAAAATATCCTTTTACTTTGTCCTTTCGATTTTAAGCTTTCGTTTTTAAGTTTCAATTTAAAGTAAAATTTAATTTAAAGGTGATGTAAGTTTTTGACTCTTCTAAAGCCAAATAATAACATATGTCTGTAGTGTACATACAGTAGCTGTTTCTCTGAAAAATAATGCTATAGACAGCAGTATTTCTACTGTGAAATGTGCATTTAGGGCAGATTACAGGCCAGAATTGCAGTACTCATTTTTAACCGCTAACTGGCAATATTACTTACTGCACCTTTTATCTGTATGATCCTGCCCATTTCCAGTTTTCGGAAAACATATTGCTGTCAGGGAGTAATGTTATGTTTATATAGCTGTATCTCTGAAAAAGAATGCCCCGAATCTACATTTCTCATTTAGATTCATGTAGATAACATGGTGCCACACTTTAGTGGACGATCTGGTGGAAAACAAACACTTTTAAATTGAAAATTACCACTTCAGAGGGTAGATGGCTGCATTAGACCAATGAATATCTTATTTGCTATTTTTTCACGTTTTGTTTTTGAATTAAAAAATTACTATCAAAATTTTTTTTTGCACTTTTATTGTACTGAAGTATGAAGTATTGTGAGTGTAGTAAAAGCTCAGACCCCAACAGCCTAAACGTATTAATTAACTGTTAAAACTACTTGTAAATACAAATATTAAGTATTAATATTAATAATGTAATGTATCATTTAAATAATGTATTGAATATATTTTTATTATATGTAATTTGTTTTGCTTGCTTGTCTGTGTTGCTGTTGCAGTTTTCAGTCTCCATTTACACAACAACACTTAGGCTAATGCACAAGTTTATTTTGTCATAGACTTGTCAGTCAGGTATTTTGTCTAGTTTGTTGTTACTGTCAATCATAGCAATTTCAGGTGTGACTCACGGAAGGATTAAGCATAATTAAATTAATCTGTCACTACTGAAACTTGCCAGTTTATGTGGACACCAGTCCACCGCATGACAAACAAAGCTCTTCTTTAAATTATGACTAGATTATATACACAGTCTGAGTAAAGAGTGCCCTGTTAATAGGAAGACATATATGAATCCTTTTTTTTATTATTATCATTGCGGGCAATGTGTCATGTAATTGACCTACAGTAAACAATAACTAAATAATCAAGCCTCTTTTGTGGAACACATGCAAAATGATGTTTCCATATAATTCTCGTAGGTCACGTGGCCAATGGGCGAGACTTCCAGGCTAAAAGTCTGCATGGGGTTCTCTGACCTTTGAGGCTCCTCTGCTGTGGTGCTGGAGGTACACTGGAGTTGTGTGATGCAGAGGTATCAATAATAGAAAAAAGGGGCCTCCCTGCTGTAGGGCTGCTATGTGGGTCAGGAGAGGCTCTCTGCGGACGGGGGTAGATTGATGAGGAGCACCAGGGAGAGCGCCCGAGCACCAGCCCCAGCGTCACACATTCACAGCCAGGCTCCCCGCACGCTCTCCCCTAGCTCCCCTCCAGCACCACACAGCCTGGCGCTCTTTAAACGACCTTCACGTTACCCTTGTTTTCCTGGGCCTGACAAACCTGCAGGGCCTTCCTAGAGAAAGGCTTGTTGGCCCTTCTGTTGGTTGGATCCTTTGTGCTGCTTTTTCTCATCTTGCTGTACATTTTGCTTTGGGCTTTGTGAACCATCTGATTGTCTGATACAGGACTGACTGGGAGTCAGCCTGCAGCAACCCAGAAACTTCCATGAAGTCTTCTTGGTGTCTGTATCTTTGATATGGTTTTATCACACTGTGTAAGTGAGATAACATCTAAAGGTCCTGGGGCAGTGTAACATTATAGTCTGCATTTAAGAGAAATGTATGTGCATGATAGTCCACATGCCTATCCTATCTTTCTCCTGGAAATCAATCAAATATGCTGATTTGCTACTTAAGAAACACTTGTATTTTGATCAGTTTGCTGCTTATTGGATTATTTTCTAAATACAAAGTTCAGAAGAACAGCATTTATTTAAAATATTTTGTGTTTATATTCCTTTTTTTTTCATAGTCACTTTTTTGGCAATATAATTCATCCTTGCTTAATAAAATAATGATTTGTAAAAGTTTAAAATAAAAAGAACAGTAATGCATATAATCATCTAAATAAAATACTTCAAATATTTAATGTATATTTCCATAATATGTAAAAACTACATATATCAGGAAGGCTGTCTAAAGGCAATAAATAAATAAAACTTCATAACTCAGTGAATTATTTACTATTTAATGAAATTGTATATTTTTATGTATAATATTAAATCATATTAATTATTTGGTTCTAGGAGTGTTTAGTTTAGATCTATATGAAGTTTAATAGTGCAACACTCAAATATGTAGTGGTGTGTGATATAACTAGGCTAAGTAACTTGCACACAACTGGTGCACACGGCCCCCAGAGATCTACCTTCCTTCAGCCTGCACTAACATGCCTGCCTGTAATTTTGTTTTAATTAATAAATGTTTGATCAGGGTGGGATCGAAACTGTACAAAACAGTAGATCACTAGGAACAACACTGAGCACCGCTGAGATGACATACTGTATACTCCAATCAAAACTTGACCTTTACCCTGTAAAGCATAAGATCACTTTTTGTTGTCACAGGAGTAGAATTTTGACTGGTCCCATCTCATCACTGTTTTGTTCCTTTTTTCCCCCCACACACGTTGTTCAGAAAAATGACTAAAACCCAGTTTGATATGAACTCCGGTAACTATGCATATCTCGCTACATGTCAAAATAAGATTAATTTGCGTCATATACATCAATCAGGCGATGCAGACTGGAAATCTGATTCTCCATGGAAACAGCATGAACTCTGGTTTCTAATGTTTGCTTTGAAAAAGCGCCTTGTTTTTCTCTTCAGCTCTCAGGTAGTAGAGAGTCTTCACACAGTAATTGTAATATTACCTCTGTTCCTCTTGCACATCTTAGGTGGCAGTCGTTGTCTTTGCTCAAGCGTGCCTCTCAGTTTTTGGATGGATAATTGTGTGTGAAACTGCTGAGAAGCGCCTCTCCTCACCCACTGTTAGCTTCAACAAAAACACCCTCGAATGTAAGCGATTCCTCCATCTCTGAAGTGTTTTGATGGGGCAGATGTTTTTCTGTCAGGATGAATATTATGGAAGAGGCCTATTGGAGGGAGAAATTAGGATTAAACGCCTTCTGTGTGCTGAGCTCTTGAGGTTTCTTTGCCGGTTGAGTCTATGCCAGACATTTGGAGCTGGTTCTCCTGCTATTGAGATGGAAAAATCAGAGAGAAGGCTATCGTTACTCTCCATCAAGAAGAGGGAAAGTGAAAACAACGAGAAGGGGGAAATCGAGCCGCTGGAAAACATAATAAGTCATCATGTAGCGGAGGAGTAAGAGGAATGGTGTGAAAAGAGCCAAGAAGACAAGCAGAGGCTGTCTGTGACGGATGAGTGCAGGGAAACTGGGCTTGTCTCTCCAGAAGGGCAAACCCAGTCTGATTGATTAGAGCGCCTTTTGAAAAAGGCCTGATACCCAATAGCGTTTCTGAGGCATCTTACAAATGCTCTCTTGCTCTTTTGAGAAGCGTGCACTGTGAAATAATAACAGCAGTGCCAATGGTGGAGAACAGGGGATATTTGTAACACTTGCCTTAATGGCTGCAACTCATTATTTATTGTAACGTTTGATATAAGTTCCCAATATGTATCTGTTGCAAATTTATTTAGAATTTTGAAATCTATATCGTATAAATTTATCAGGTAAAATGAGCGCTCTTGTTAATACCTACCCCGCTATTACAACAAATTTACATGCATTTATTTTGTTAATGTTTTTTTTCCCACAAATTTAATTCCCATAATTTATTTTATTTTGGCAAAATTATAAAAAATAATATTTAAAAAAAAAAGTCAGAATAATATCTATTATTATAAAAAATAATAAAAATTTAATAGTAAAATAACAAACAAGTAATAATTATATTATATTAAAATGTATATAAAATTAAACTGCAAGTTTCCCAAGTTTGTCAGGTTTTTAAAGAGTACCCGTGATTTACAATCCTCGACAAAAAAAAAAAAACGTAATACATTAATGAAATTATGCATTTATGATTATAGAAAGTCATTTCCTCAGTTGGAAAGAGTAACCTGAAGGTATTTTTTATAATTATCCCTTCACATATGCATTTTTGATCTTTCTTCAAATTGGCAAACTGTATCCAAGCTCCTTCCAATTCACTTAGTATTTCTCTCTCAGTCTGCTCAAGGTGTAAATGTATTCAACTCTCTTCCCCTTCAGAACATGTGCACGGCTGCCCTTTGCTTGGCGTGAAGCTGTGAGTCACATGTAGTTGTAGTTACCGAGGAACTGGTAGCCTAAGATGATCTTATCGTAAGCTAAGCTGACGTTAACACATGTGACATAAGCCCCCGGTGTATGGACCTCTGCGGGGTCATGTCCAGAACTTGACTTCAAGCAGCTTCTCTCCACACAGGGATGCAACTGTTTGCGGCTGTGATCTCATCTTCACAGCGTTTCTGCTTCTGAAGACCTATTGATTAAGAAGAGACCCTATTGATTTAGACAGCGCTCACTCATTTAAACGCCCACCTTTAGCTGCTCTCATTATTATACATCAGCATTGTAGTTATGTGCTCAAAAGGTTACGATTTAATGGCTCCTTCACTCTTGATTAGGTGTTTTTTTTTTTTCTTTCCTTCTTTAGGTTCATGTTTAATCTCTCAAATCTTTCTTGATTGCTTTACAGTTCTGCTCCAGGCTGACTATCTGTGACATCCTGGGAAAACATTGATGCCTTTTAAGAACCCACAACCACTTTTCCCATTAGACTAAGTGGGATTTGCAGATTACAGTGAAATCTGAGGTACAGTTATTTGAGAAATGGAAAATAACTTTCTTTTCACAGGCTGTTTGCACTCTACCCCGTATTTCCAAAGCATACACACTCACGTAATCATGAGCCGCCGCACTCAACTAAATCTATTTACTCTGAACGTCTCTTTTTTTTCACGCAGGGGTTAGGAGATTTTCGGTCTACAACGATCTCCCCCTCTCTTCTATTCTCAAGGGGAAGCTTGTTAAATGGGTTGCTTCCACATTGTACTCTAAATCCTCACTCATTCCTTTTGAAGCGGCTTCAAACAAAAGCATGAGTAGACTACACTGCATTTTTTGTTCCCTGCCAGCCATGTGGATGGCATATGCTAATGGTATGGGGTGAAGAAGTAGTGTTTTGTAAGAATGGGACCAGTAGCTGCTGGTCGTAGCCCTGGGGAACGGCGGCTTTGAGTGGCATAATGTCTGCAGAAGAAAGGGAAAATGGAAGTGTTTCAGATGTGAAAAAAAAAAAAAGGCCATTTGTGGCTTTGTGCTCTGAGTCTTCTCCGCTGAGATGGACAGCTTCCGTCTGTGGTTAAATAATCATAAAAACAAGCTCTTCCGGTCCAGATGTGCATCACAGGTTGTGTAGCAGGGCAAGGGTTCAATAAGAGACTTTAAGATTTGGAGGTCTCTTTGTCACATACTAAACACACCTTTTGTGAAGTAAAACTTATTCAAGTGACCAACTTTTTCAGTATTTTCATTAAAATGTTCACAGTGGTCAAATAAGCACCTTTTGCAACTTATAACCTATAGAATGCATTCAATGTCTTCTGAAGCAAAAAATTGGCATATATTCAAATGTGATGGCCAGGATGACAAATGTTCATTGGCTCTTACGTGTTTTGAAAAAATGCCACATATCAAGTTTGAATATGTGAAAGTAGCAAGATAATAATGATTATTTGGTATATGTTTCTTTTGCAAAAGTATTGTGTAGTTAAAAAATGATTTGAATTATAGCTCACAAGCAGGGATATTAATGTTTTAATCTAGTTTTAGTTTAGTTTTATGTATATTCAAATGTACTTTGTGTGTGTGTTTGTGACGG
The DNA here is from genome assembly GCA_032357445.1 of Enteromius radiatus. Classification (NCBI taxonomy): domain Eukaryota; kingdom Metazoa; phylum Chordata; class Actinopteri; order Cypriniformes; family Cyprinidae; genus Enteromius; species Enteromius radiatus. The sequence goes on along the minus strand of JAUCMS010000034.1, from coordinate 3,049,266 downwards.
AGCGTGAAACGTTGGGAGATGTCGTTTTCACAAATCATGTTCACGGATGAAAGGCTCTTTTAATCTGTTTAATCACCTAATATTGGTTCTCGTTTATTAGTTTCAATATCGTCAGTTTGTATAAATCTACGTTTTTTGGGATTTTGGAAAGTGTAATTATTATCCATGATATCGAAATGCACAATAAATAACTTCCACTTCCACATTTGTCCACACATGTTGCCGTAGTATTCATAGGCTGAAACCGAGGATATTGCGTCATTGATTGGCGACAATGAACAGGGACGGTTCATTATTTAAATTGGGAATTTCTTTAAATTTACAAATCCTACAGAACTTTTGAGATAATGTAAGTACACAACTACATGAAATGTACATGAAATATATAACACTGTACACGTGTTTTTTGGATATTTTATTACAAATATCTTACATATTGTGCCTTTAATGATAATGACACACAAGTTCCAAGGAGCATTTTCTAGTGTACTTTTGTAGCTTGACAGACCTTTTCTTGCATGAACAAGAGCAACATTGACATTCTTCATAATATTTGATTTTATGTTCGATGGAAGAACAGAAAGTTTAAAGCAATGTAGTTCCCTGCAAGTGGCCAGACCCAGGTTTTTAAAGGGTAGACCTGGAAGGGGAACTGTAAATCTGACAACCAAGTGATAACAGTTCAAAATGTCCCTATTATGGCCTTTCATTTTTATCCTCCTTAGATTTTATGTAACACCAGAGGCAATGAAGCATCTAATTGCCTCACCTTCTCCTCATGAGAAATCGCTTGGCTTGAGTACACAGTTTCATGGCACCCTCCCCTCTTATTGCCAGTCCACCAAAGCATATCGTTTTCTCCGGCTCTGGATGAACCGCTGCCTCCCTGAGCCAGGATAATTGACTCTGTGGCTTAACAGCTTAATGGAGAGGGGGGCAGTTACTCATGCGAAACTCGGGGAGCTTTGCTCTGAAGCGTGCTACAGGTCGTCCTACTTTGCGCAGCTGAAGGGGAGGATATGGAGAGTGCGCTTAGATTGGGGAGGATAAGATTTCACAGTAAGATGGCTTCATTCTCTCCCAGGGGTCTTTGCCTGTGGGATGCTAATGAGTCTGATATGCTAATAGGGGTGGAGCTTTTCAGCAGTTTCCCCCTCACTCCGCCTCCATCGTCTTGTCCTTGTCAACCATCCCTACAGCCCTGGACTTCAAAGACGTTCCTACATGTACTTTCCAGCCACATTTGCATTAAGCCAACACCACTTCTCGAGCGAAACGAGCCTCCTCGACAACAAATAAAGAGTCAGCAGTTTGCTGTTTGACATTTAGCGGAGCATTAGTGAATTTCACACTTCCTGTCCTCTCGCTCGTAATTAGCAGGGTGAGGCATTGCGCTTCACTGTATATAGTGCTTGAGAGTGGCATCAAGGAGAACATCATTAATGGACACCTGGAGATGAACAGCTTGTGGTTTCTGCTTGGTGTGACCCTGAACAGGGCGCAGGCTGCTTCGTAGAATCAAATGAGGTGACTGATGTAGGGGGATAATTTGTCAGATCTGGGGCAGTCCCAAGAGCTGCAGTTTGTCTCTGTTGACAACCGTGCTCACCTGAAGGGCTACTCATCCTGTGTATGCTGTAATGTGATCGCGCAGTAAAGGAGACTGATGCCCTCTACCACGTCTGCCCCGCTGTCCTCTGGTGCGTCCTCTTTTCTGCCTTTCATCATGTTCCTGATAGGGATTCTCTCTTCATTTGTGTCCTTTCTTGTCCTCTTTCACTTTTCTACCTCACTTTTCTACCTTTCTGCCACCTCACTAAAGGGATAGGTTACCTAAGATTGAAAACATATTCTGAAAATATCGTATTTTGCATTTGAAATAAGAAATCATGATGGAATTTTAGTTTTGGGCGAACTATTATTAAGTTCAATCCAGGGTTATTTAACTAGTATTAGAGATGTCTAATCTCTAATGTCTGTAAAAATGTGTTTATGCTGTATTTATTTATTCTGTTTATATTAAAACACACACGTACAGTATATATTTGGAAAGTATTTACA
>JAUCMS010000034.1:3035345-3047105 GCA_032357445.1 Enteromius radiatus | reverse complement strand
ATAAATATACACAGTATATACAAATATATTATGTAAAGAAAAACTTTTATTTTGGATGCGATTAATCGCCATTAATCGTTTGACATCTCTAACTAGTATCATCTTATTATTATCTATATAATGTATATAAAAAATATATGTTTTTTTAGTTTAATTCAAAGTTTTTTGCAATTTTATTGTGCTTTCTGTAATGTTTACCTTTTTTTTTAAATAAATAATTAAAATAATTGAAATTTAGTTTTATACTTATTTTATTTTAGATAATATTTATGTTTTATTCTGCTCCAGCTTTATTTATTAGAATATTAACTGCTTTCTTGCTTGCTTTCTGTCTTTCTTTTTTTTCTTTCTGACTGGTTATGATGACATACATACAATGGAAATAACTGGGGTAGTAAATAAATTAAAAAAAATAAAATAAAACTATTTTATAAAAACACTTACATTTATATCTTTTAAGCTTACTTCAAGATAATCTATAGTATTTAAATTAAACTTACAGTTTAATGATTTTATGTCATTCATCAAATTAAGAAAAATATTCAATATAACTAGCAGTTATACATTTATGGGTTTGCCCCGTTTACTTGGTTAATTTGGATATTTCTTCCTTTGTGTTCAGCAAAACAAAGAAATTCATACCGGTTTGGAACTACTTGAGGGTGAGTGAATGATGACAGAATTTTCAACTATTCCTTCAAGCCACAAATTTTGTTGACTGAGTTTAATTTACAGAACCCCTAATAATCCTTTAATTCCCTGTGGATTTTCAAAGCTAACTTTGGATCTTCGGTTTTTTTCTTTCATTACAAGCCAAAAGACTTGCCATTGTTCACCATTCTAAATTCACATATACTAAATAATTCCCCCAACCCTCTCGCTCCTTCAACAGAGTCCAAGCAGGATATGAAAACCATCTCTCTGCTAATAGCTAATAGTGTATGGATTGAACCTTGAATGCAAAATGATCGACATTCAGTGGCTTAGGAACAAAGTGAAAGAGAGATAATATGAAGGACACATGGATCCAACAGGATGCATATGGAACAAGACTGTGTTTTGGCTCGGACACACATCCTTTTGGAAACTAACGGTGATCATATGCGTCCCGCTCATAACAACAATGGAATGATGTAATCCACCGAGGCTAGACCTCAGAACCCTTTATAGTAAGTTGCAATTTTGTTTTCTTTGCTCTTTGGCCTTCCTTTTAGTTTTCTGTGAATGCTAAGCTCCCTGTAAGGCGGCATGTTCATACTGTCACCTAAAGTAACCACAGATACATTATTTATATCATGTGTGGGAATCAAACACAAAGGTTGTTTTCAGGAAATTTTCACACTGATGGACTGAGGACACAGTGTTAAATCACAAAGGGAATATACTACATTTGGTGTAATGTTGTGTAAAGTTTTTGACCACATGTTGCCTCGTAATGGGTTTTACAGGTGGCAGATGTAGATCTTTGGCATCAGTGCTGGTAAAATAGACCTCTGTAGCCTGGCCAACCACAAGGAGTTTGTTACAGTGGAACATCTCGTCTTCTGTTGGAGAAAGGTTGTCTGGGAACGTACTGGAACTGATTCTATCTTTTTTTATTCATACTGTCAAGTGTTTGGCAAGGTCTGGCTGTGTAGATGCTGAAAGTGCTTTGCATTGGATTACAACATTAAGGTGCTCTGGTGCTTTGTTTAAACTGAGAAAATTCCCTTTTCCCTCCAGGGGTGTTATGTGTCACATACAGTGTATGACTGATTATCCAACAAGCACAAGGATGAAGCAGAATTTTAATAAATGCATCTAAAATTACAAAGCAATCATGAGTCTCTAAAGCTAACATGACTAAAGTGTGAAGTTTATAAATGAAAATGTGCAAATGATAACACTTCCATATCCTTTATTTTGTGGAGCTTAGAAATCTGAAGTAGTCATAAGTCACATTAAAGCATTAAAGATAGATTTTTCCACTATAGGCCTATATGCAGTATCTGTATCTAACTAACTAACTAAAATACATTATTCTATTAACTATTTTATTAACTACAATTTTGTGAATGTCATATACGGAAAGTATAGAGTGTGTTATTACATCTAAAATGGACTCTTTTAGTAAGTGTTGCCATACTCTCTGTTAAAGCCCACATCCGGTTTATTCAGAATTCATTTTAATAATCGCAAACAGATAATGACATCAATTCACACCCCTGATATTTCTCTCGTCGTATTTATAAAGCATATCAGTTATTTTTATAAGAAAACATTTGTTCTCACTCTGTGTTTTATATCTGTTTTACATGTTGAGAGTCTCTCCGTAGCATCATTGTTATCCATTGCCATTGTCAGGTGGCTGCTGAAGCTCCTGTGATGTCTGCTGGGATAGCCATGTTTACCACCCTCAACCACAGGCTGTTCCCTACTGAGAGCTTCATGCCCAACAAGGGTGCTGCACACCGAATCCCCCCTGATTCAGGAGCTCACGTAAACAACCTCTGGGCAACACCTTCTCTCCCCAGACTGTACCCGGTTACTAGGATCTAATACTGCTCCCATAAAGAACACCTCCAAGAAGTATTTTTTATTTCTTTTACAGGCATATCTGTCAATTCATCTGTGTCGGATTGCGACCTTGCCTTCATCAAAAAATAGGGGTGTGCAGTAGCCATTTCTATTTAAATACAGGTATGTATCTGGATCTGTTGCAGTGATTGGATTTATTTGGATGTAAATTCAGATAAAACAGGGTTCAAAAGTAAAACTGAATTAAAATAAGTGTTTTTGTACTGTTTAGCAAATATATCGTATAATTTGTAAATAAATAAATGTTTCAAAGATATATTAAAATAGAAAAAAAAAGGTTTTAAATGGTATTAATTATTCACAGTATTACTGTTTTTACTGTAATTTTTAACCAAGAAAATAATAATAATAACTGCAGCCTTGTTGAGCATCTCTTAAAAACCTCAACCAAACCCAACCTTTAAATGGTAGTGAAGATTTCTTGAAGGATAGTTCATCCAAAAATGACCATTCCAGTACGGCCTTCATTCAACTTTAGAACAAACATTATATTTTTAATGAAATCTGAAAGCTTTCTGACCCTGCATAGACAGCAACACAGCTGACATATTCAATGCTCAGGAAGGTAGTGAGGACATCACTAAAATAGTCCATGTGACATCAGTGGTTCCATCGTTATTTTATGAAGTTGCGAGAATACTTTTTGTGCGCAAAGAAAACAAAAATAACTTTATTCAACAATTCTTCTCTTCCGTGTCACTGCTTAATTTGTGTTCCGAAGATGAACGAAGGAACAACATGAGGGTGAGTAATTAATGACAGAATGTTAAATTATCCCTTTAAATTAAATTAAATACAATTTATAATATTTATAAAAATATACTTTTAAAATTGTATTAGTAACTCCTAGGAAATTCTGTGGTGCTTGTTAAATATCTTTATTTATTTTAGTTTTTTTTTTTGACCAAGATATTTAGCACATTGCTTATAAAAACCTAGAAGAAATGGCTCTTTTTCAGTGTATAACAAAATTTGTCTCTGCTGTCTATTAGATCCAGGAGATTACATGCCTCATTGCTCTTGTCCTCTATCACTGACTGAACAGAGCATATGCATGGAGCTGTGCTGTGTTTACCACAACCACGCGGTCTTACCGTTACAGAAGAACGCTACGATGACAGGTATTCCAGTCCATGATTCTGAGCCCCGTTAAGACATCTCTCCTCTCTTCTCCACCCACCTGCTTCTTAACGCCGCTCCTTGACTTAATGTGGCCGTCATGGTGACTGTCTAGGGCAGAGAGAGCTAATTGAAATAGAAGGCTGCTTCTCACTGATCAAGACTGACAGCACCCCCTCGCCAGAAGTGACTGTGCCACCCCATGCTGGCAGTTTTCACAGTGAAAGAAAAGTGTGCGGTGGAGAAAAAGGCAGGCTGTGCTGCGAGTACTTGGGCTGCCTGCCAAAACTGCCGGATGAGTTTATTAGAAACAAGACGAGAGATGCATATATTTGCATTTCGTACCCTCAAAGAATAAGTGCAAGGTTTTGAGCAACGTGACTGACCCTTTCCGACTAAATATCAGAGCTCAACACAATAAGCCGGGCTCAGGGATGGAGCGAACAGCCCAGCACACAGTCTAAATAATTTTTTCACATGCCGGGCATGTCAGTTTTGATGTAATGAGCTCTGATTTTGTCATCCAGCGCTGTGCAGATAGGTTAATCATTTTCATTAACACCACCTCCTCTGAGAGACCTCTTCCTCTCCAGTGCTGTCAGTGGTAGGTTGGCTTGGCGAGCTCTCAGACCCCGGCGCCCCTCAGATGTGTGAGTCTAGTGCCAGAAAAGACTGAATCGATGCACACAGACAGGCAAGGACCCCTCAGCGGGCTCTGAGTGGACGACTGTGATTACTGCTGACAATAATTTATGGGCCTTGCTGATTGAAAACATGAGAGATGTAGTTAGAGTTGCAAGGGTGATTAGGCACCACCTTAAGATACAAAGATGGTGTCACAGCTGCTGCTGGGAGAAAGTCTGCAGTCGTTCGCCGCATGCCTTCTGCCCCGCAGTAAAAACCAGGATTACACCCCATGTCTGTGCCCCCTGCCAGCCCATGCACATGCGCACCGAACCCATAATATTGCATCGAATTGTTCTTGTGCATCGTTTCCTATTCTGGCTTTTAACATTAGAATCAAAGTTCCATCTGTAGAGTGGATGAGACTAGATAGCGTGCATTTATTCCTATTGTTTTGAGGAAATCATTCGTCAGTGTTTTTCAGTAAACTGTGAGCTCTTCCTCACAATCCTCAACACTTCAGATCTGCTTTCAGTAACACCTCCATGCTTTCACATATTCATCTGGTCTTTCTCACCCCCAGAGGGAGAATTACCGTGGCTGCAGAACAATGCCTGCGCATCTGATATCATATCGACTGTCAGATATCAAAAATGTTTTTGTGGTTTCAATGAATTTAGGTTGCATTGTAGAAAGGCAGTCTATATCAACATGTATTTTCAGTTTGACTTGAATAGCTGCAGAACAATGTATAGTCCCTAGTAAACAAGTAATACATTTAAAATATATTTATTTCATACTAAGTACAGTTCAAATCTATTAACATATTTACTGACAGATAACTCTATCACCTAGTCATATATAAAAAAACCATTAGTTGTGGACAATGCATATTCTTATAAGTTTAAAATGCGTGTTTATGTGTAAAGTGTACCTAAAGTATAATTGCAATAGTTCCACTTTAGCACAATCAAATATACTAAGTATGTGTTTAATTGGACTTCCGCACAATTAAAATGCATTAAGTACAAAATTAGTTTTCCACTGGTTACAAAACTAGCACTGGCTGATCTTAAAATATATCAGTGCCTTTGTTTAGATCCACACAAGTAATGTTTTTTTCTAAGGTATGTTTATAAAAATTAACTAAATGGCCTAATTGAGCTATGGCTTAGTCCTGACTTAGGCTAAACCCTTTCTGTGAAACCGGGCCTTTAAATATATCAGTTTAGTATACTAAAGTACAATTGCATGGCATTTTATTAAGTACATAAATGTGAAAATGTATTTGTAGTATACTAAGCATGAAATAAATGTAATTCAAATAGATTTAAGTATATTTATTTTTCACTAGGGGTAGTATTAAAGTTTTTTTTACTTAAGATACTAGACTAAATTCGCAAAATAAGATGCAATGTAGTAGTAGGGACACGTATTGTTTCCTGTATTAGGTACATCTGAGATTGTTGGGGAAAAAAAAGTAGGACAAGTCATTCCTAACCATTGGTCGTATTGGATGGAGGCAGATCTAAATGGGAGCTTTCAGTAGATTGGATAAAATAATCTCCAAAATAAAAAAAAAATATCCTAAATAAAACAATGTTGCTGCTTATTAAACTAAATATCTAACCAACATAACATTTACAAACCTGACACTTGGAATGTTAACTGTTCAATACTCAGAAATACTGAAAATGGAGATATGTGATCAAATATAAAAACATTTTTAATGTGGCTGAGATGAATAATTTTAGAAACACAATGAAGCTGAATCTGAAGGTTGCCCATGCTTTACTTAAAATCTGCGGATTTATCTCTAAGATTATGCCTTTTATTTTGAGACCCTTTTTTTTTTAATCATGCTTTTTTTCCTTTCTAATAAATGGCTTACTCTTTGAAAGTTTGTAACGTCAGTGGCAGCTCTGGTTAACACATTTCGATGTGTCAGTGAAGTATGTATTTTGGAAACAGGAAATATGAAATAGATGATAAAGAAATATGTTTTGTATGTTAAGGTGTGACAATTTAATCACTCATTAAATTCATAAAGCTGTTCATTCATAAATGCTTTGCAGCTATAAATTATTAGCGACTGGTGATATAGCCAACTGTAAGTAATTTGTGCATGTTTGTTTGCTAAATTGAGCTGTTTGAATCTAGCATTGGAGCCTCTGGGGGACTTTTTTTTGTTGGTCACAAAGTATAGTTATCATCACAAATACGGTCAAGGTGGGTCTAGATGACAAAGTAAACTGTAAGTTCCACCATGTTCAATTTGTACAGCCGCAAAGCAGTTTCAGCGCAGTTCTTTATCATGCTCAGAGTATTGTTGCCCTGAAAAGTTTTCATGAAAACAAATGGTACGTAATTGGGTCATTCATAAGGGCTATTCCCAAGGTGTTGGCAAGGGATGAGAGATGGTCCATGTACAAATCCCTCTTTATGGTGAAAACTCTCTGGTGGCTTGGGGCAAAATCACCCATTGCAAACCCCCTCCCTTTTTATGCACACAATGGATTGCATTAAGCTTGTACGGTAAAAAACATCATCAATGTCCCCTTTATGCACCACCATGGAAATCAGATCATGTGATCAACTGCATGAAGCAGAATTACTGCTATGGGAAGATTATACCATTATATTAAACTAGTTACCAGCATGAAATAAGAATAAAGGGTCATAAATTAAGTAAGTAAGCCATGTTGAACTTTTGCACTGAGCCTTTTAAACTAGCTCCCCCTGATTACCACAGGTAATACCACGTCCTCGTAGACCTGAAGATGAAGCCCCCTTCTCTTCCTTGAATACCTGCAGGATTTCCGTCCCCTAATCTCCCATGATTAGCCTTTGCCACTGGGTCCAGGTCATTAATCCCGTCCCCTACAGTGAGTGACAATAATCTCTGCTCACTGGGCAGAGGAGTCGGCTCCATTTGTCACTCTGTCACCCATTGGCTCTCACATGGGAGAGGACAAGGACCATTTATCTGTAGAATGTGCCGCAGAAACTGCAGGGCCGGCAAATTAAAAAAAAAAAAAGACAAACTCCATCCTTCTCTAGGATTGTACTAGAATACAGTAATATGGGGTATTTTTTTTAACAAACTAAGGCTGCAAAGTCTTTGTGATCAATGTCTATCATCAATGAGAACTTCTTGTATTTTTGTGTGATACACTTTGTTCAAGTGTTATAAGCATTGTGCCATTAGCACCTCCAAACAGAATAGCAAAAACAGCAACACAGTCTCACTCCAACTCGTCACATTTTGACGCTTGGTCAAATCGCTTTTTGAAGCTCAAGGTACCGCTTTTTAGTCACTTTTTGACGTGAAGGATCCAAACCTACCCACCTCTGAACAATATAAAACACACACAGGTCACAAGTATTTATTGCGCAAACTAATCATAAACAAGCAGTATAAATACATTACAAAAAAGTCACATGCCTAGTCTTCTGAGGCCATACAAAGTCTTTATTCAATGAAGAGAGTAAAACGCAAGGTTTTAATCACTAAAACTGATCCCGCTCCATTAACACGCTCACCTCTCATTCAGAAAATATACTCTCGTCCCGTAGCATGACACAATCTGTCACGAGATACAAAATGGCGGAAGACGTAACCCAGGGGAGAAGAATGATAGAGTAAATGATGTTATATTTATTAATGCAAAAAAAGTATTCTCTTAGCGTCGCAAAATTGAAGTTGACTATTTTACCAATATATTTACCACATTTCTTGACCTGGGATCATTTCAGTTGTATTGCTGTCTATAGAGGGTCAGATAGCTCTCTGATTCCATCAAAAACATTGAGGTCATGCAACCATGGTGTAGTTCGTTTATAGCCTACGTTTAGATTTTTACTTCTGAAGACTTCATACGTTGTTACCATGAAGATTATCACAGTGAGCAAAATATATAAGAATTGGTCGTTGGTTACAGAGCTTATAATCCTATCAGGTTTTAGGGGAGGGATCTGAGGAGATGTTTTCTGGGTTGGCCTACAAAAACCCATCATCCATGCGCCGTTCTATTGGTTGAGTCAATGTTGCGATGTCCGGCTGATCGGCCAAAATGCTAATACTTTCACTTGGTCGTCTCTGCCTGCCAGAAGAAAATATTTTATCATTGGAAAAAAACGACTTCAGCATTAACGTGTAGTTGTCAGTTGCCTTTGCACTTATTGTATACCTGTGCGGAGTCATTTGTGTTCATCATTCAGTTTACCTCAGACTGCATGTCATACAGGAAACAAATCATTATAAGCATGATTGACTCAAGAGGTGTGAAAAGAGCTTGTTAGTTCTTCCCCTCTCACACTCGCTCTCTCTCCCACGTGCTACCTGGAGCCACAGAACCTCGGCAGACTCTCAGATGAATAAATTTGTATATTTTAAAGCGTATTCCTCTGTGGTGAAGAATTCTCCAGAGGCCTCTTCCTCTTCTCCCATCTTTTCTCCCAAGTTTGCCTCACACACCCTATGGAGTCATTAGTCTACTTGCTGCATTGAATCTTTAATCATCTGTGTTTGAGGGAGATAAAAGAGGGAATATTGCTCTTTAAAATTCGAGTTCAGCCGTCCCCACTTTGGCTTTTTTCTTTGAAGTGCGCAGACTGGTTGAACTATATATTTCTCGCTGCCTCTGAATTCGACATCTGCAAATTGAGATGTTACACAATTGCAGCTGAGATTGGTGTGCTCCCAAAGGTGAGTGGTGGTCTTGTGTGGGCTTGTAGTTTCCCTCCATTCTCCGTGCAGCCAAAAGCCCTGTGCTGCTATTCTCCAGTCATTTATCCACAGATAGATATTGGCAGTGCTTTCTGCAGAAGGACAGCTGGCAGCAATTGTTGAACTCCTCTGCCCAGATACTGGATAGCGTGGCACTCTTTCCAGTTCACCCTCATATCACCTTGGATTGAAAAATGTATAGCACAGCTGACCTAGAAACAGTCTCTTAATTGTGTTAATATGGTATTCTGTCCAACATACCGACATACACAAAACTATGCAAATGTTGCTTGGAAGAAACAGTTTTGTATAATTAGATTGTTTAGTCTAGAATAGTCTTGAATAAAACCTTTTAATAACATGCATTTATGTATTATGTTTTATGTGTTTGTAAAAAAAAAAATATATATATATATATATATATATATGTATAGCCTATATATTTACACTAAAGTATTTAAATTGTAATGTAAAAAATAAGAACTGCAGCAAAAACATGGTTTACTGTAGTTGTTTAACATGTAAGTGCAACCAGTTTCAGAGCCCAACCTAATAAATCTTGTTTAGATAAGTTAGCTGTTGTTATCAGCTAAAACTAACATAGATAATTACTAATAAATAATTCATAATTCATTCATTGGAATAACATGAATGTTAACTGAAATTAAATACTTAAAAAATATATATATATTTTTTTTGATTATTTTTAATGCTTAAAAAAACCCCCACACATTTCTTACTTTAATTTGACTTGATATAACCTACTAAAATAACTAAAACTAAAATGGAAAAAAGTGGATAAAAATATATACATATTTGTAAATAAAAATAAATAATAAAAAGTAATAAATTGAATAAATGCCAAAAAGTGTAAGATACAAAAATTAAAACTTGTTCAAAACACTGGTTTCAAATTAACGATCTAAAGTGGGTGATTATTTTCTGTTTAAAGCGTTTCAATTTTGAGAATAATTTTGAGATTCCTCTGTTCCCAAGCCAAAATCTGTAGCCTTTCGTTGCTAATGACGTGTTCAGCCACATCCAATGAATTGCTATCAATTTTTGTCTCAGATTAAATTCTGCCAATGTCAGAAGTTTTAAGGAAAATCCTATGGTGTGGTTTCTCCTACAATTACTGCCAAATCAAAAACCAATAGGAGCGCAGAACCTGATGACGCAATTAGTGCGAAATGTTGAGCACTATTAAGGCTAGAGATTTTGTTTTGCCAGCCACCATTTAAATTCCACATGTAAATGCAGCTTGCCGTCATTAAACATGTCACAGATTGATGACGGAAAAATCAGGATGAGTCGTCCTGTGTGTCTGTTTTTAATGAGTCTTAACTGACATTGACAACCGAGATCTCAGTGTGACATGGCTTATAGCTGGGATAATATTCAAATAGTCTGACAAGTACAATCATAAAGACTATTATAAATGGAGCAGCTTAAAGCAAATGTTCTGCAGAAGGTACAATTCAATTTAAATGAGCAAATTTAGACATCTGCTACTGCATTTTAGACTCTTTTTGACTACCGTAAACGTGTAGCATATACCAGTTCTCTTTTTTTGTTTTTCATTCACAAGTTACTCAGAAACCCCATATGCACTATGACACTTCTGCCTGACAAAGCATTCTGTATCATGCTCTCACACACACCGTACACAGACTCAAATATGTCCCTGCTTTTGTACTCTCAGATGTAAGGGATACACGACAACAGTGTGACCTCATTGAGTCTGATCTTACAAAACAATGGCAGGCCAGCCCGTCAGACCTGCTCAAAACGTCACGCGCGCTTACAAACACAATAGATATGAGGTCAAGAGCAGGAGCTGTCGTGGGAATTCCCAGCTTACAGGAATAACCTGAAGTCTGTTGTAGTTTGAAGTGGTTCACATGTGCGTATGACAGTGCTTTCCTTTCCCTTATGAAACTAAAATATATGGGAACATACAGAACAATAGAATGTGCTATATTAAATAATACAGTCCCACTTTATATTAGGTGGCCTTATGTACTTGCATCAAAAAATAAAAGGTACTTATTGTACATATTGTATTGCAAAACACTTCTGGTGCTAGAGGTGGGATACGGGTGAGGTTAGGGACATGTTTGGTGGTATGGGTAAGTTTAAGGGTGGGTTACGGTGGAAGGGATGAGTTAACAGGGTAATTATAAATATAATTGCAGAAATTAATTACAGGTGCAATTACAAGCAGCTTATTTTTTTGTAAAATATAAGTACGGTGTTAAAAAATAAGATACACAATAAGTGCATTTTACCAAATTATCAATTTAAATGCACAATAGTTAAAGCCACCTAATATAAAAGAAACTCCCACATAAGCAAACCAAAATACATGTAATAGTGATGGACTTACAGGCAGTATTTGTTTATGATCAGTGTCAACTGTCATTTATTAATGTATTCTGCTAATAACTGTTGTTATCATAATTCAAAAACAATTACTGACACATGTTGTTGTTGTTGTTTTTAATGTAAAACACTAATAGGTGCTACAGTATCTTGTAATACCAGGCAGATAGATAGGTAAAAACAATATTAATAACTAATATATAATAGAAATAATACTAATAATTATGATATTAATATATATGAATATTGTTAATAAAAACTAGTGCTGGGCAATGATTAATCGCGATTAATCGCATCCAAAATAAAAGTTTTTCTTTACATAATATATT
>JAUCMS010000034.1:3005408-3035245 GCA_032357445.1 Enteromius radiatus | reverse complement strand
AACGCATATATTATGTAAAGAAAAACTTTTATTTTGGTTGCGATTAATCGCGATTAATCATTGCCCAGCACTAATAAAAACAAACCATCATTAAAAACTTTGTTTATAACACCATTAAAGTCCTATAGCATTTTCAAAGCATGATTCTTTATGGAACCATATAAAAATGGTTCTATTTAGCACCGATGGGGTTCTCCTAGTGTTAGAAGCCGAATAACCCTTTTCTGGTACTGTTTAGAACCATTTTTCTTAAGAGTGAATAACTTATATACTGAGACATCGAAATACAAATGTAATTTATTTTTATTTATTTTATTTGACAACTGGATGTCATGGCAACATGGTTGGTGGAAAATGTTATTTGACTTTTAACACTATATATATATATATATATATATATATACTTTTCCACATACTGTTCAAAAGCAGATATAGAAGGAAATATATTTTCACATCTTCAGTATAAAAGCAGCAATCACACAATGATGTTTAGTATATTTTCAATATACATTAAATACTTAAAAATAATCATTGTTAAAAAATAAGGAAATATATTTTCTTTGCATGAGGGTTGCCTCTTTATCTTCCTCCCAATTTACGACCACACATTATTTAGCAAAAACAGGCTATATTAGTGTTATTACCTGTGAGGTCTGAAGTAAAAAGAAGCAATAACAGCAAATGTTTTCCATGGGGAGATTAGAAATTTCATCTTTGTTAAAAATAACTATGAATATTTAGCTCCGTAACAGACCTTTTATATTGCAGAAGTGAATCACATCAAGCCATGACATTGTTTGATACCGTAGGTTATTGTAGTTATTGCTGTGGAGACCCCGGCCCCTGTCTCTTTGTGGCAATCCTGTTTGCCTTATCTGTGTAGAGTTCTGCTCTCCTCATTACAGAGAGCGAGAGAGGGAGCACAATCCATTCTCAACACTTGTGTCATAAGCTTGTTGAGCTTTAGACTCAACAGTTCTATTTTTTATCAGAAATTTAAGCCAGTTTTCATCTACCACAGCACATTTGCGCAATTTCAAAGTCAGTTGGGGGCACACAGGATGGGGTGGACGATTTACAAAGGCTTGCATGCAGCGCTCGAAAGTTACAGAGATGTCACAGAAATTAAGAAAACAACTCATAAGGCTGTAATTGTGTATGCGAGTCTCACTAATAGGCCCGTCTTAATGCAGAAACGCGGTCAGCCAAACAACCCTGGCGGCTAACTCAAGACCCCACTTGCCCTCTGTGATAGTCCTAATTTAGCTTCCGAGTTTGATATAGCGCTGCAAATATTTACCCATGCACACATTAAATCTGTTTGCTCAGGATGTTTCGACAAACAAACCGCAATGGTATATTAAATGAAGTAAATGTTCAACAGTGCATGCGATTATGTACTACATATATCTGACCCTCCTCAGTGAAAGAGTGGCTTTGTGTTCTCAGGTCTTGTTTGGACAGATGGTTATTCTTCCAGTCTTGATGTTATGATCATTTTCCTTGCATTAGATGGCTTAAATGATTTATTTACACGGCGTTGTGCTAAAAACATTTGTAAGAATTGAAGGCTTTGAGCTGCTGCCGCAGGGTCTGCTCTGAAGCAAAGAGGCACATTTTAGGAGGCTTTTCAAGCTTTCACCTAGGTAGAAAATTAGTTTCCTACCATTGTCACAGGCTTCCTTCCTGCTCATATTCATTTTACCTATCTATATTCATTTATTTCCTGCTCAAGGGTCTGCTATCAGAGAGTCCGTGAAGTTCCTGTCCTCACCGGAGGACAAAAAAGAACAAGAGCACGGAGGTACAATTCATCTAGACCTTGGTAACCATCTGGGAATATTTCAATCTTCATTGTGAGTATTTTATGGTGCATGCTGCCGTTAAATAATATCCTTTTCGATTTTAAAGAAATGATAGTATGTATGTAACATGTAAAGTCAGGAAGAATATAATTAGCATTCTGTCAGACTTTACTGTAATCCACCGTATCTTTTTAGAACCCAAAAATACCATTTACAAAAATTGTAACCATTATGCTCAGTTCAGCCATAAACTGACATGTTTCATCTGAATATATTACAGGGATCTTTTGAATTGCCAGAGCTGCATGAAATGTGAACTGACACAGCAGTTTACATTCAAAAAGCTGTTTATAGTATGCTATTGGATGCGTCATTGGGTCTTTTTTCATGCGATTTCACAGGAGAATATGATTTAAAATATTTACAAGCAAATATGCATTCTTTTTTTTTTTTTTTGGTCATAAATATATGTACTATATTAGTTAATGAATCATGGCTTAAAAGAGAAACAAACAATAAATGGGTAACACTTCTTCTACTAACTATAAGTAACTACATTTCAACTAGCAGTCAAATATTACTTGTCTAAATATCTTCTTAATAATTCTTTTTAGTATATGTTAACTTAACCTACCCTAACAGTCTACTCTGAGAGTTAGTAGACATGTAGTTAGAAAGTTACTTATAGTTAGTAAAATGTCTAAAGTAGACTATCTAAATAAAGTGTAACCAATAAATGTACTGGTAAATTATTTAATCTATCATTATTCACCATTCATTTTCATCTTTAAGCCGTGCCTCATGCTTAGCAATACAATATTGTAACCAACATCACATGGTAATCAAATTACTCCATAATCTTGTGACAGTCATCTTCTCTTCACAGCATTCCTCCTATAGTTTCTATGGAATGGTTCAGCAACCTTCCTTTGTTGAGATTTACAGAAAAATGCTTAAAAATGAAAATCCCTAAGGACATTTAGCATGAAAAATGGTTCTTGAAATGGCTTTTTGTGACTCAAATGTTTAATTTCTCGGTTTTATGTCTCCCAAACTTCAACAGAAACTGAATTCTGCATAACAGAAATCACAATAAAGGATTGTCAGCACAACATATACAGTAAAACATATGATAGGAAAAAAAATATTCACTTGACTTCAGAATGACTTAGCATTTAGGCTTGGGTGTTTGAGTGCTTAATTAGCATTAGATTTGATTTTACACATGAATTATTTAAAGTTATACACCAGCCAGAATGGTAAGTCTTGGGTGTTTTAAAACACATACCATTCATTATATAAAAAGCATGCTCATATCTTAGTCATGTGACGTTGGCCTCCTTTGTGGGTCCTCGAACAGTGTCAGCTTCAAGGACACCCATCCAGTTTTGCAGTCTCAGAAAAAAACACAAGAGAGTCTAGTTTTAAAAATCTAACCGGTTCTGAAATAAAAGTGCCACCGGATACCAACCAACTATTCAAGCTTATTGAGTTTACAATATGCCATATCTAGTTGATGAGTCTGTGTCTCTGTCTTTCGACCAGCTTGAACTATGAATTTAAGAGGCTGAAATGATAAGATTGAATCTGATTAACTTCTCAGGCCTAATTCTCTGGCAGAACTTCAGAACGACACTGGACACTCATAATACGGGGAAACCTAGAGGGAGAGAGTCCTTACCTCACGTCTGTTATTCTCACAAACCTGGTGTGCGAAGAGTATATAGTGAGCCTTCC
This sequence comes from Enteromius radiatus, assembly GCA_032357445.1. Classification (NCBI taxonomy): domain Eukaryota; kingdom Metazoa; phylum Chordata; class Actinopteri; order Cypriniformes; family Cyprinidae; genus Enteromius; species Enteromius radiatus. The sequence continues at coordinate 3,031,703 of JAUCMS010000034.1, read as the reverse complement.
TATCCTGAGGGAGCAGTAAAGGGCTCCCAAACACCCAAAGAGGGCGAGACCAGACCGAAGACTTTGTTGCAGTTTCCAGGCAACACGTAGAACGAGCCTGTGGAGAAAAGGTGGAGGAGGTGCACCACAGGCCGGGGCGGCTCACATGCGCACGGGGCCCGGAGGCTTCGGCGGCGTGATTAATGGCACAGGTATGCGCTACAGCAGGCATCCTCCGAGAACCTACAGATCAGTCTTCCTTTAATACAAATCCGACATTTCGCTCCCCTCCCCTTTCTCCACCCCATCCCACCTGCTACTGCAGCACCATCATCAGAAGCTCAGCTCCTCACTGCCAAGTGCATCACCGACATCACTCTCATAAATCATTCCCAAACAAAACACGCTTAATCTGTGACGCGCAGGCCTGACACACAAATTTATTACCTGTGTGAGATGCACAACAACATGTCCCTAGCACCTTCTGTCCGTCTCGGAGGAGGAAAAATAATACGGATGGGAACGGGGAGGGAGGACAATCGCTAAACTTCGCGCTTGGCGTAGGGATGCTCGTTGAGCGCGAGAGACAAAGCATTTACGAGGCTGGTTAATTTCAAGGGCTTATTACAGCACAGAGAGCTCTTTCTTCTGCCGCCTCGCTCTTGCCAAAGGATTTTACTCAAGCACATTTGTAAGACATGAATACATAAGTCCTTTTCATGGATTAGGTTGGCAATGAGATGAATGGTCTGTGGTATGAGTCAAATTGCCTGATTGCAACTGGCGGTTTCAAATGAAGGAGGTTAATAAAACAAAAGCTTACCTCTTTAATCCTAAAACAAGGAAAAAAAGACAAACGTAAACTCACTTTATGAGCTTATTACAATTTATATTCTGCAGCATTATGCACATTCAACTCCAAGGAGTAGAAAAATGTAAAGAATTGTTTTTTAAGACAGTGTTGTGATGTGTAACACAAGAATAATCACTTTTACATCGTCTCAGATCGCAGACTGTAACTCTTCAGTGTTGTATCTTTGGGAAAGTGTTGCTGGAGCTTTATGCTTTTCAGCGTGGTTATTTGATGTATTACTTTTGGGTTGAACATCTGGAACGTAAACAAGTGAAACCGCAGATCTTTCCTTTTGCAGACAAAGCCGCAGTGATTATAGTCAGGTTATAAGAGCAGTGAAAATCACATGGGAGTTTCCCCTGGGGATCTGCCTTTCTGCATTTTACACGACTTTTAGACGTGAATCGGCATGAGCCTGTTGGGATGCTTCAGGAGTAAAGCAAACAGAAACTTTGGTTTCGTTTGTGCTTAGAGTTTAATAGTTAGAGGAGTGTTTTATCACATTTTTTTTTCAACACCTTTATGTATGTTTGTGCTTTAAATAGCATGGATCAACTATTACAGGAAAGAACATTTCAGTGGTTTCCACTGTGATAAGTTGAGCAGATCACCATATTACAAAATTTTCAGATGAATTATCGCTGCTAAAAATCCAGATTTACACTAACATTGTCTTGTGGCAGTGTAATTTAACAAAAACTTCTATTGGTTATTGCGGCAGAATGTTGGTCACATAAAATTGTGGTTCTAATTGGTTAAACTGCCCCTATGGAAGTATCTATTCTTAGTAGGCCTGTGCCATGACGGTAAGGGATGTACATTGCTTGCATCAAGTGTTCGATTAACATCTTCTCTGGAAACTCTTTGGTTGTGTGTTAATGATTTCGGTACAAGGTCTTTGTGAAGTGATAAAAGCTGTGTTTTAGTTCTGTGTTTGGTCTTATTGATCAAATGCTTTTTATGGTGTCTACCTTACTGTCCTAACTTAAGGTACTGTAAAGTGCACAAGGATATTGATTGTTCCTATTACACTTTTTGTTTTTCTTTTTTAGAGAAAGGTGTTCAATATTTTGCTTGATAGCAGGCTGCATTAGATAGAGGGCACTTGAATACAAGCAGAGGCCATCAGGCCAAACCATTATCATGAAGGCTCAAGGCAAACATGAATGATTTATTACACGTTGTATATTGAAGATTAGATAGGATCTGAAAATAACAAACAAGTGGTTTAGAGAACCTGAAAGCGTGTATGTGGTAATATAATTATTAGGTCCATTTTATGGCATTTAACAACAGTAAATGTTATAATTTTATATATATATATATATATATATATATATATATATATTTATATAAGATAAAAATCTCTGCTTAGTTTAACAAGAGATAATTTCTGTTGATGCACCTTATTTTCAATCTTGTTTATCAAGTAGATCTCTAGTCACGTTACCCGACAGCTATGTGTCACAGTAAATTAATTTGAGGCCATTTTGCGAGATTAATTAAATGATTCTTGATATTAAGGACTGAATGAAAAATGGGAGGAATGGTTTCATTTCTGACCTTGCTCAATTTTTAATGAACTCGCTACGGCTCTCACAAAATGTCTCTCTCTCTCTCTCTTATAAATGGTGCTGTACAGTAACTTCAACAAATGGTGAGCAAATTAACGGGCTTTTATTGTCTCTGGAAGCAGCTGTCTGTAAGCCATTGAAACCAAGACGATTTGAAGGATATGTTATCCAATTACATTTAAAAAATGTGTCCAACTAAAGGTAAAAAATGGAAAATAAAAGTTGTGAGAGTGTCAGGTGTATAATTATGAGCTCAGATATTAGTTACTTCAGAGTGAACAAAAGGAGAAAAAGTAGTTGGTGAAAACTTCTGAGATTTTGATTAGATATGTTACATAGATGCATGAGTATGTGACAGTTGTGTGCGGTGCTGCGCTACTCAGTTCTGGCAGGGCATGCTCAGTGTTAATTACGTGCGGTAATGAGAGAACAGAGCCAGACTGTGAGACACAGGGTATTTTTAGAGCCTCTGCAAAGTTATCTAATGCACAGACTCAGTCTGCACAGAGACATACTGATGTACATTTGCGCTATTCCAGTTCCTCTCTTTATTTTGTCAAACTACCTTTAGGCTCTGTCTGCTATTCATTTCAACAAGTGTGTAGATGGAGAAGTTTAAAAAAAAAAAATGTGTGAAGAATGGCGTTATTACTAACACTTCACTACAAGATTCAGTTCATACCGTTAGTAAATGTGTTTTTTTGCAACATTTATTTGTCTATGTTTAATACTATTTTTTTTATTATTCACTCTTGTTCATTTCTAATAGCTAATGTTCATTTGTACTTGAAATGCTAAAATGTATTACTTTAGAATTTAACATTAACCTAGATTATACCTAGTGCATCAACAAGTGTTAACTATTGTATCGAGATGCTCTTTTACATAATAGCCTATATGAATATTGTATTGCCTTTAGTATTTTTAGATAATGTTAGATAATACTTGATAATACACTGAGAAACATATTTCTATATGAATATTTGAAAGAGTTTGGCTAGTTTAGTTCTGGCTGGTTCTAATCATAATGCTGTATTAATCAAGAATCTGCTGTCAAAATAATGACCTTCAGTGTGTTTATGAGTCCAATGAGCCTGTTGTTCTTCAAAAGGAAAGTTCAGACAGAAACTCTAACTTGACTATGGTGCTCTAATAGTGTGTTATATGAGTGATATTATAAGATCCTTTATTTAATTGGTGGCGTAGTATCTAAGCAGTCTGGAGCTATTTGTGGTCTGGTACAATGCTGAAAATGTCAGCTGTCTTCTATTTGAGTATGCTTTATAAACCCCACTGCAATTCTCTGGGTCTTTATGACCTATCAATACAAAATTTAACTTGGGCTGGCAGGGAAATATAAGTGCTTCAGCTGGCTTATTTTTCACTACTCTGTTCAACCCAAAACTTTATGGCAATACACTATTGAAATTTCGCTCAAATGTTGGTGGTTCACATTTTGATGACTCCTACTGGCAAAAAAAATATGACATTTTGAAATATCGGTGCCGGCCCTGGCAAATCTTTATTATGAGAAAGCGAACCGACAGGGAATTCTTTCCTGCTTTCTTCCATCTCTTGTGAACAGTCAAGCATTGTTGTTCTCCGAACAGCAAAATTTTTCACTTTTATTAATAAAAATAACAACACAAAACACATCTAACACCCTCAGAATTGGTGAGTGACAGCTGCGGCTGGTCCACCACTCCCCTGAGCCAAGCCCTGTCACATACACGCATGCCCAGCATGTCAGCGTCCATCTGGGATCCTACCCTTCAAACTTCTGTTGCCCAGCTCCCTTCCGGCAGAAAGACCCAGGGACGAGAGTGTGAAGTCAGGCCTCACAGGGGCAAGAAGAAAGCCGTCCAAAGCCAGCTGGTCTGGCTTTGAGGAACGCGAGGGAGATAGAAAGCGAAAGAGAGAAAGTGAGAGCAGACAGAGAGAGACGCAGAAAACGAGAGAGAAATCAAGGGAAATCGAGAAACTAAGAGTGGCACACCTGAGAAAGATACCTGAGGAAGGCCTTAGCAGCAGGTTCTGTAAAGGTAATCGATCATCACAAGAAACAGGTGAGACACACAGCCATGATGGGGAGGGGCAATGGGGGAAGCTGCATTGTATACCAAATATTAACACATGACCTGACTGCTAGTAATAGAATGATGGAATAAAGATGGACATAATCATTATGTCCATATTTGAACTTTCTGTGTTCATATTTTCTGTTTTCTTCATCATAAATAATTACACTGAAAATCATCAAAGTGAAAAATTGCAAGTTGTAACTTTTTTTGCAGGATTGCACCACTTTCATTTTGCTTTAATAAAATTGAAACTGCATAGAGGAAACCGATTTAGTAGGAGGATCTTTTAAAGAATCTGCTACTTTTGGTTCAATATTGAAGTATATATATATATATATATATATATGTAAATACATATATAGTATCTCAGTTATTTACAGCTATATGTGCACCACATTTCATTATATTAGGCTATTTAAAGAAATATCATTCAAGAGCTCGTTTTTTTTTCTTCTTCTTCTTCTTCTTCTGTAAACTTAAAATATATATATTTTTAAATTTCATAAACCTTTCAAACTTCTTACTGGCTATTATCTACAGTATTTCCAGTTACAGCTGATTAAACACTAAATTTGATGCAAGAAGAGCAAATTGTGTTTCTTTCTCGCTAATCTCTAGACCACAGGTGGCTGTGTGTTCAGTGTGGTTTGTTAGGGTTCTGGTGCCAATGGGTGTTTGCACAGGGGATCCGGAGTATGTGCCTTGCCCTGATGGGACTATTTTTATGTACAGCTCCAGCTTTACAAGGCTTCAAATAGAATGTGAAAAAATGTGAAGTCACAGAGGGCACATAATCAGGGATTTCATCAATATCCATAGCCATTTTCCAGGGATTATGTGAGTTTGCTCTGGATTCTATGGCTATATCTTTGTAGTTTATGTCATGTACTCAAAGTGCAAAAAAAGTAAAGATATGTTTTAAGATGAAATACAAAGTGCATCCATGCAGACTATGATTGCTCATATTTACCTTCAAGATTTATGTCCAGGTGCAAAGTGATTAAAACACTCGATATTGAAGTCATTGTTGAAAAAGTTAAACTGTACTGTGGATTAGAAAGTTGTGAACGTGACGACACTCTCACAATATTTTAGTAATAAGGCCTAAGTAAAACAAACTTAATTTTATAAATGAAAAATTCATTTGCAAAAACAAATATATATTTATATTTTTAATTTTCAAAAATCATGTTTTTAAATAATCCCGTTTTATTGTTATTTTTAAAGTTATTCTTTAACCTAGTCAAAATAACCCAACTGCAGTTTGATTGAGATTAATTTGAAAAACATGATTTTGAGAATTGTAAAAAAACAAAAAAAACAGTTAAGTAAATGTAAAACACTTATGAAGGCCTCAGAATAATTCTGATTTGTTTAATTTAGGTCTACTGGTCTCTGTAGAACCGTTTTGCATTGTTTTAACGGTGCTGATACAAATTCCCTTTAAGTCCCAGCAAAAAACAACTCATGTTGAGTACCACACCTCTTCCACAGATCCTACAACTACACGTGACACTGCCACATGCAACGTAAAACGCAGCCAACCTCTTTTCTCTGATTGGTCACTGACAAGCCGCTAAGGGATTCGATTGGATGAAAAGCGTGTCACTTCAAAAGCACTGACCCTATTGTTACTGTTGTTTTATAGAACTTACGTCAATCGTATCTAAGGTAGTGCCAGTCTAACAACCATAATAAATATTAAAATTGCTCTGGAGGTAATGGGCTTTTAGCAGGCAGACAGCAATCGTTGCTGGGAGGATTTTAGTCAACAGTGATGTCTTTGTTAACTTTTAGCGAGACAGTGCCTGTCACTTCCTCGATTCGATGACATGTATATATAGTTGGCTTGTCGCGTTGTTTTCTCGCTTTCTCAAACTGTTAAACACGGTGATGTCATGGTGTTGCGGTTAGGGAGCCGTTTCCTTTCTCACTTCATTTCGCGCGCTCACTTGGTTTGCCGCTTTTTACCTTTGACAAAAACATTTCAGAGTTCTTTCGTGTTGTTTTCATCATGTTTAAGTCGCTGTTCTTGAGTTTTTAATATTTGTTTTTAAACTGAAGATGAGGCACGAGTAGAGTAGGAGGTGGAGGTTGAGGAGGCGGCGTTTTATGGCAAGCCTCAGTAACAATTATTTCTTAAGACTACATGTAAGAATCAGTTTAATTGTACTATGTCTGTAATAACTAGCCTACTAAGTAATCCAATATTCACCAACAATTTTATTTATTTATTTTTTTAGCTACTTGCCACTATCCTGCAACTGCTTTCACCCCTTCTTTGAACACGGTTTAGATAATGACTGTTCACTTCTAACTAGCCTTTGTTTTCAAGTTATTGGTGGTACCTTTCCCAGTTTAAACTATTTAATGGACTAGTATGTCTTAGTTATTGCAATAGTTAAACCTACTAGTTTTCCTAATAGCAATCAAAATAGACATTAGTACCTATTTATTAGACAACAATAGGCCTATATATTACGATAATTACTTAGAAAATGTCTAACTTTACTTATGAGATTCAAATCAGTTACATAAACTATAAGTAAAATTACATCTTTCGGAACTAGAGCTAGTAACTAGTACAGTTCACACCAAGGAAGATAACAATTAATATGTGGTTCTGAAAATCATTCTTAATATTAAAGAATAGCAGAGTCTACAGCACAGCAATAATGATAAAGGCACAGAAAAACAGTATCGTTGGAATCACTTTCTTTCTGAAATGAATTCCAGCCATTAATGATACAATTAGATTACATACTACTATGTGTTCTAAAAAAGTAGCCTACTAGAGCTATTCTAGTAACCTAAACTGGTATAGTTAATAGGAACAGTTACTTTTGAAATTGAAAAAAAAACTTAGTCGTTATTTAATTTGGTAAAAAAAACAAGTAACCGTAATGTGGCGATATATTTAGTTTTAAAGAATATATGTTAAAAGAGCTTGCCGTAGGAGGTTGTGATCTAGTGATCGTCATGCTGGGGGTGGAGCTTATGTTGTGACAAGAGCGACTGCTGCTTCTTCTGAGTTTGTCAGCTCAGCTCCCGAAAATAGAAGCCGTGTGTCAATGTGACTGAAAATACATTTATGTCACAGTGTATCCACGGGAGTCACTGATACACAGTATCTATATACAGCGAGGGGGACCGCGAAGAAAAAAAGGTGAGTCGCAAAAATAGCAACAATGTTACATAGCAGCGGAGTCGGAGAGAGAGGAGGGAGTCGTGGAGTGAGACTGGATGAGCGCAAATTAAACGCGTTACAGTTCGTTTGGGAAGCTAAACATGTTTGTCATATGTGTGTCTCAGTGGTCGGCAACACGTTTGGATGTGTTTGGTGCCGAGTCGCGAGCTCCAGATTGAAGGACAATAACGTTTTCGTGCTCGCAATTCTCTGTGAAGAAGAGCTCGTGCGTGGTTTTGGGTTCAGTCCACTTTGACACTTCGCAAATGTTGCGCTGTAGTCTCGCATCATTATTTTCCGGGCGGTGTTAAATATTTATGGAGGGGTGATTGAAAACGACTGATATTAATCAGGAAAGCCAGCAGATATTTACTGTAAAGTTAGAATATGTGAGAATATACTTTACAAACAGTTAAGCTTTCGCTTCTGAATATAAGAGAACTTAAGAACGGTGCGAGATCTACTTCAGGACCTGTGTGACATAATATTGCTGTACTTAGTTTGTGTTTGTCTATGAATACTGCTTGAAGTTGCAAGACATTTATTTATTGCATTCTGTCTTCCTTTTTGGATGAAACAGTTATTTTAAAACATCCAAAATAGCAGATACAACTAGATATACTAATTTATTGTACTTCGGACACTGTAATTAGGGATTAGTAAATGTTTTACATTTTAAGACACATTAAAACACGCACAGTCAACATGGTTAAAATGTAGGATATTACCTCCGTAGCCGTCCAAAGCACGCTCGGCCGCTTTTTGAATAATAGGGAAAGTTATTGATCTTTTACTATGCCAGATTTCGAGAATTTTGGAAGTGATTGCTTATAGTTTTCTCAGTGAAATCTAGATGGTGCTGGTCTCTTGCAGAGCAGTAACAACACGAAGTGTCACATTGGTGAAGCTTCGCGGGCTTTATTGGAGTCTCCCATATTGTATGTTAGTAAATAAACTAAGGCAAGTGTAAATTGAAGACATAAATTTTTTTGTAACAGCATATTAATTTCAGTTGTGATTTAATTTTATTATAGAAGCCACAAGGTCTTGTTACAAACTAGGTCTAGCTTTTGTGTGGTACATGATTGTGCAAGGTCAATGCTATTCAATTAAATCCATCTGCTATTAGTTAAAAATATATATTTATATATATAGTTGATATAATAGTTGAATTAATAGTTTGGTGTTTGTCTCATCACCTTGATAATTGCTTGTTTAAAATGTTAGCCTTATTATTAACTTTTTTTTAGACAACCTATAAAAGGATAAACCTATAGAAGGTTAAATAATAAAAAAAAGGTTAGTGCTTTAAATGCTTTACCTTTATGTACAACAAGCAAATTGTAAATACTTTTTTTTTCTTTCTGTAAAAGCTGCTGACTTTGACAAGCACAGTGAAGGAACAGCCTAATCATCCAGAGGCAGAGAGTGTAGTACTTGTGCTTGTAAGATTACACATGCCTCTGTTAATGGCCCTGTAGCCCGCCATTTAGTTATCGGTAAAGTGGCTTAGACTTGCCTTAAACGCAACATTACAAGATGATATGTCATTTTGACCTTCACTGTATGTTTTATGCCTGTCAGTTATACATATTTAACTATTAAAATAATTAAAGACAACAAATTTATAAAACCAATACTAAAGGAAGCCACAACGGCTCGACCTGTTGTCCGAATGTCAAAGGCTAAATTGGGCCGTGTTCATAGCGTTGCTCATTTCTTGTGTCTGACAAGCATTGTAATTACGAGCCACACGAGGCAGGCAATCAGGCCACAGTACATCATCATGAAAATGACCTCAGGAAGAATGTTTGTCTGTCCCACTGATTGTTCGGCTTTTAAGAGGCTTATAACCAGTAGTCAGGGCCCAGCACACCGTAGATTCATTGATTAGTTCACTATTTCAAACTGCACAGAGAGATGGTAGGAAATTAAGTGAAAAAACAAACCAAAAAAAGATCTAGCACATGCGTGCTTATTTAGTGCTTGCTTGATTTCAAAATAAGAAAGAGAGAGATACAGGCTTAATAATAAACATTTTATTTTGTTAAGTGTCTTTAACTACTTTGTACACACATTTAAATGAAGCATGATGCATTTGTATGTTTGTTTTATGTTACTTATATTACTTGTATATGAAAAGTACCCGCATGTAATTACATTTGTAAATCCTGTAATTATTCTATAATTATAAAATCTGTAATTACGCTGTTGACTTTACCCCTACACTTTAACTTACTCTTAAACCTAACCATACCTCAAATCTGTATAACACGTATTGCACCTTATAGCAGCACAAGTATTTTACAGTACAACATAAATACAATAACAACGTTGTACCAAACTATTTTTTAATGTAAGTACAGACAGTTAATATAAAGTTGGAGTTTCATAGAGTATCATAAGTGAATATGAAGTATGTATTTGTGAAGGACAGATTTAATCAGCCTTGGTGTCAGAATTAGTTATTTTTGGTTGTTTGATCTCTGTGCACTCTGATTGAAATATTGGTTCATGGACTGTGCTTATAGCACACACATTGAAGTCATTTTGTTGCGAACCACATTAAAGTATGTTTTAATTAAATTTGTTTTTCTGCCCTCGTGTTCATCTGAGGTGCATTGTAAAGAATTAATATCCCAGTCAAGTGTATAATGCCATCACACTTTTTCCATCTGGCTTTCTGTGCAACTTCATTATAGTTTAATAAGCCCAAACTAAACATGGGTGCAGAGTCAGCACTGAAAACATCACACTGAAACTCAATAGCTTTCTGTTTACACACTCGACAATGAATTAGTCAGCGAAGGAATTCTTTTAATATTCTGAATGCTGTTCACCCAACATGCCCCTCTTCAAATTTGATAAAACACAGCATCACACTTAAAATTGGTGTTGTGCTGTATTCCGTTAACAAAAAGTCTCTTTTATTTATGTATGATTTCTTTATGACTAGATGCTTACAATGTAATGTTGTTTTTTATGTACACGGTGCTGCTATTTCTATTTTTGTGTTTATTTTTATTTCATACATCCATTTCATTGAAATCATTCAGTTCTCTTTTTGACCCTAGTCACTGCTAATCTAGTTGATGCAATGAGTATCTAATAAGATTTCCAAGTTAGTCTCAACCTCCTTAATCTTCATTCTAACAGACATGTGACTTCTTGCATCCTTTGGGTTACGCTCTGAGTGCACTTTGGCTGTAAATGTTTTCTCAGGCCCGCTTCTTAATATTTCTACCATAGGCTTGCTGTAGATTGTAGTTTACACTGCATCGGGTATAACGCAACCGATTTATAGTGTATGCTATATGATGCACTCTCTCTCGGTGTGCGTCGTCCCATGGGCATCTGTCCATGCCTGTGCCGTTCTTGTGAAATAAAGTCAGCCGTGGTGAAGTCGAACTCCAGAGGTGGTGATTGGTGTTGCGCAGGGTGGGGGTTAGAGCATCTCCCACTGTGCTGTTCATAGCACTCCAATCTCACAGCCTGCTCTCAGCTCCTTCCAGGAGAGAGTGAATAGAGAGAGTCTGGAGTGTGTGGGCGAGTCTGATCTGCAATTAACGCTGGTTGTCAGAAAGAGAAGGCTGGCGTTTACACCATGCTTCTGAATCACTGAGCGAAACACTTTTCCTCTCTTCCCTTCCCCCTCAAACAGGGCATTTTACCCGAGGAGGAGAAAGCACCAGGAAGCTCCAAGTAGAGAGAAGCATTGAAAGCAAAGGAAGAAAGAACGTAAATAAGTCTTGAGCTGGATATTTTGGGTCCAGGACCGAGGATTGCGCTGCTTCGTTTGTTAGGGTAAGCCCAGCTCTTCTTCTCTTCCTGTCAAACAATGCTGCATCTGTTTTAATTACACAGAGGCTCACTTTTTTGTATTAAATCTAATGAAGTAAACATGATACAGTGCCATATGGTCAGTTGACGTCTAATGCTGAGTGCCTGCCGTACTCTACATGCACGATATGATTTATATGGTGAAATTCTGTTGAACACAAGTTGTTTGTCTTGTTCAAAATAGGAGTTACACTGGCCATGCAGAAGCTGTAGTGTTTAATTTGACATTTAATTTCACGTTAGCTGAATTTAAAGTGAAACACCCTGTTCTTAAGTGTCTTATTTGAGTCAGCTGCAGCTGGCAAAGGATGCATTGTTCAGTCTCAAAGTTAGCCACAAATGCTATTTAACAAGCGGAGGCTGGACCTTTTTTTAAACAAGGGTACTGGTATGTAATTTTGCTAGTCGGTAAGGTTTTTTTTTTTTAAATAAGTTTTATTAATTTATTATTTGTCACCAATGATAATGTAATGCAATCTATTATTTAGAGATTGTTTAAAATCTGTATTTTTCATTTGCATCAGTTATCTGTAAGTAAACTGAGCTTAAGTGAAATGTTGAAATGTTAGTTTGCTGTCATCCCAATATAAACCAAAACAAGTAATAACAAAACCACTCAATGACACATTTAATGACACATTTGTGCAATCCTTACTGGAAACAGGCCGTTTTCAAGGGACGTCATTGACTCTATTTGACGCGTCATGCTCATTACTTGTTTGAACGCTTTTGTCGCAGGCCTATTCTTTTTCCCAGAGTGTGAAGACACTTTAGCAGTTCTGTTTGAAATATTTTTCAGATCAGCCCTATGGAATGTGGCGTACTTTTGCACCACGTCCATTAAATCATGCTCAGTTTTCTTTTTGTGCAACGGCTCTCTTTCACGCTTGCTCAGAGCAGCGTGATTCATTGTTTATTGGAACCCTATCATTGAGCTGGAGATTCCAGCATTCTCCCGTGAGACCTGGAGGCAGGATGCAGAATCTTGAGCCCAGCAGATAATGTTTGAGCCATAGTTTGCTTGTGTGGGCAATGCAGACCTTTTTTCCCTCCTCTGGGAACATCTCTGAGGATTTTTTTTATTCGATAAAGGCGTATAAATGGGCCGCTTTTATCACCATAAAGGGCAGAGTTATGAATATGCATCCGCATGCATATATTCAGTTGATTTTAGTCTGCGCGCTGACTTCCCTCTCTATTATCTGTGGTTTTTGGATCGACTCTCTAACCCAGCGGAATGTACAATGTCCCAGCGGGGTCACCCCATAAGTAGCAGCTCCAAAACCAGAAACCTCTGGCTGCCTCCTGTCCCACCACCACGCCACATTGCCACACTTTTGATTCTAAATAAGTTACCAAAGGATATGAGGACATGTTAGGCAAACAGAAAAGCCATCATTTAAGACGTGTATCAAAATATTAGCTGCTCATTTACCTCGCATGCACACACAACTGCGTCTGTTACAAGCCGTAAATAGGTTTCCACTGCACTTGCCAAATAAAACCATCTATCAGGTTCTTAGGCTTCTCAGTTTTAGCTTTATTAGGCAGCTTCTTAATATGTAGCGATGATGATTTCCAAACCATTGGCCTGGGGATTAGCCTCCAAGTTGGCAGAGACCTCCTCACCACATGAAAATACAGCTCACTTTTTGACACGAGGATAAGATTTCAGAGTTTATATTGGTTAAATCGTATTTAAAGTGCATAGCCAGGGTTGCAGAACGACTGGGGCAAAAAAGCATGCACAAAATTATAATTAAATAAGAGCATGTGTGAGGGACTTTCAACTGAGAATTATCTGGCTAGACAAACGTCAGCTGAATGTATTCATGTTTTTCTATTTGTCACTACCTAGAAAAGCCCGCTGGGTCTGTCTGGATCATCAAGAACCAAATTTAGGCGAGAATGCTTTGATAAGTTGTCAGTGTTACCCGACCAAAACAATCACAAACTTTCTACTTCCATCTTTGCAGTTTCAAATATGTTTATTCAATTTGTCAATAACCCCCATTTAACTTCTGACATTCATTAAAGGCTATTAAACATTAATGACCATCAGAAGTTTAATGGAGACTCTGTAGTCCCAGAGTGCCATAGCCACACTGTATCAAATATCTGTTTAAACAATATGAAGATCGTTTTTAATATCGTACGCATTTCAGAGCTTCTAGAAAGCATTGTATTGTTAGGTTGAGTTTGTAATTTTGAACTGGCATTAACAGACCAATTTGGTTTTTCTATGCATAAAGACACTTTAGAAACCCATACAAGTAATGGCGTGTTTATTGATATTTGAATTGTCCACCTCTTTAGTGCCTCACAATGTGAAAGCTATGCCTGCATTGTCTAAAGAGACAGCTAACATTGACCTTTCGACTGCCCTGCCCTTGGCTGTGACCTCTGGTGGTAAGCCACCCATACGGTCCACTCAGCACATGTCCTGCTGAGCAGTGCAGAGCGGCTTAAGGATCGACGGCCTCTTTCCTGTCTCTTTTGCCCTTCCTAAAGATGCAGTCATGCTTGACGACCTGGCTTCAGGTGTCCCTTTCGCTCTAGGCCGTGGCTGGGTCCTCGACATCACGGTTGTGAGGCTGGAGCCAGAGCAGCAGCCCAAAGCTGCTAATCCTCTTTCCCTACTGATCCTCTTCCTCTCTGCCTCCTCACCCTGCTACCACACCGCCCTCTCAGGGTTAAGAGGGCAGCTTAGGGAGGAGTCCCATGTTACTCAACACCAGAGCAAAACAAAACAAAAACCTTCAAGTGTTGAACACTAATCCGTCTAGTCCATGGAGGGTAACTTACCATAGATTATCTAATTTTGCGGGTCAACGATTAGCCTCGACACAAGCTACATTATGAACTCCTATGAGTGCCGGTTTATCTTGAAGTGCCACTGTGATCAGGATTATGTCTTTTATCTGTTGTTGTACTTGTCATCAGAGTGTGTCTTTATCCCTCTGGGACCCAGCAAATCATTTTTGTCCTCTGTCAGGGACATATTTATTTAATGTTTTTTTTAACTATCAAGAAAGAATCCGGAAGAAGTGTCAAAGAATGCTGAATAAAAAAAAGATTATCATGATATTCACAAAAAATAAATAAATGTTTATTGAGCACAAGATCAGCATAATACAATCTTTTCTGAAGGATCATATGTCTTTATCCTTCTGTGACCCAGCAAATAATTTTTGTCCTTTGTTGGGGACATATTTAGTTTTATAGAAATATCAGTTTTATTATAAACTGATCAAAAATAACTTTAAAGACATATAAAATATTTCTATTTCAAATCAATGCCATTCTTTTTATGTTCCTGAAGAAAAAGAATGTGTTCACAAAAATAAAGAAATGTTTATTGATCGACATTTTAGAGTGATTCCTGATGGATCATGTGACACTGAAGACCTCTAGCAACTTTGAATTGTTTTTTGAGCATGAAACAGAGCACATGTGAAAGAATAACTTTTAAAAGCGTGTGGAAGTCTTCTCTCATAGCCTTCTTTTTTGTCACGTGATGTCACTGAGAGCACACGTAAACAAGTGTGGCTTTGAGGTGGGCTTGTGTGAATTGCGTGGTTGAGAAAGGCACGGCTGATGGCTCGGAGGAGTGACGCGGACTGCACCTGTGTTCCGCCGACCCCCCCACTGTCTCTCATTACCTCTGCTCTGTGGGCACTCTGCAACTGCAGCCGTGCACTGCTCCGTATGCTCAGGATATCAGCATTGAATGCTATCGTGGACACACCTAAAGAGAGAAGCATACTCTCTCTCAATAGAGCCATACAGTAATTTTGTGCTTATATTGTTTTGAGCCGACATCCCTTCTGGCTTGTTGTTTTTCTCTTATATCATAGTGGGTGGGTTTTGAATGTGATGTTGTTTTCATGCCACATTATTGTTTTCTATCAGCACTGCGTTTGTAGTTTTAAGGAATTGTTATCACATAATGGCACATCATCTGTCACTCATGACAGAGTTGTAATGCTGGAGTGTATGTAATGCTTTCAGCTCAAAGACAAGCACTAAAACGATAAAATACCGCTTTTTTCCTGCTAGTTAGACTTCCTTTGTCCTAGTGCTGGGTGAAATAGCTACACAAAACTCTTCATGATGTTCAGTAAATAACTTAATGTAACAGTCAGAGTCAGTAAGTGCAACTGAGCAGCCACTGTAGCAAAATAGATTAAAAAAAAAGTCAATTTCAGTATATTTAGCTTCAGTAAGTTACAAATGCAAATAATCAAGGCATAAATGTAAAAATATTAAGAGATGAATATGAAAAACAATGTTTATATACAATGATATAATGCAATGCATAATAATAAACAACATTAATTGTCTCCATATTTATTATTTATTTATTACTTTTTTTTAAGTCACAGAGACAACAGATTAATTGTTTCATTGACAAAAACTACATTAATCATAATGTTGGATTAGTTAATTGAAATTGACAATTTTATTCACAGAAAGTAATTTCATTTACCAACTCAAATGCAGCTGTTAGGTAAAAAGTGCATTAAACTCAGTACATTGCTTCATTTTTATAGTGGCAGCAAAAGCGTTGAGAATAAATTGTGAAAATTCAATAAATTGCCCAGCCCTATGTCACAGTGAGCTGAAAGCATGTTTGGCATGTAAATCATAATAGCAAAACCATCTACTTGTCCTGGGTGTGTCTTTTTTTGTTTAACAAGACTTTTCCTTCTTGCCAGAAGCATAGTTCTCTTTTTAAACTCATTTGAACCTGACAGAATGATAAAACAATAATGCTAGATAGAGTAACGCATCCAGTCATGAAGGAAATAAAACTATGATTAATTACTGATGAAAAAAATAATTCCAAAAAAATGCCGTTTGATTTTTGTCACACTGAATGAATGAGCATTGTTGCGGTTCGAGTCATGTCAGAACCTGTGGCACAGTAGGAAATAATGCAGCTGTGCTCCACAAACAGGAAGAAAAGGGGCCCTCATCCATGTTTTCCCCAGTTGTTGGAGAGATTTGGTGAGGTTGCGCTTGCAAAGGGATATAAAAGATATGATACATGACAGTCTGAGAGCATACTGTAAATTGTTATTCGTGGACATTTAATGATTGACTTTCCTTCTTTGGATTGAAGTTCTAGCACTCAGTTATTCCGATCACGAGCCACTGCGAGAAGAAAGAGAATCCCATGCTGGAGATGAGGACATTATATCATTGTAATGACAGGCAGATACATTCAGAATATAAAATGCTAAATTACTGACTTTTTGTACAGCGCGATTCCTCTCTAACCCTAAACACATGTCCGATCTGGCTGTGAACCCTGCCGATATACTTCTGGCACGCTGTCACATCTAACTGCGAGGGAGTTTTAAATTACCCTAATCCCCTGAATTTGCGAAGACGTAATTCCAGTAATATATGACTCCAGTGATTTGTCAAGGCCACCTGGAATATTTTCCATTTTTCCACTGTCTGCAGCGCACTGATAGCAGGATGTCCATGTAAAAAGCTCCATCCTGGATGTAAATGGAGCTCTTTGTCTTAACTGTGCTGAGAGGGAAATTGCCCGTGCTTTTAGATCCATATTCAACACGATGCTATTTCAATGGGGTCTTTTATTTTACTGGAGTTCAGCTGAAGAATTCGAGAATGGGCCCTATTCCATCTTGATTTCTATTCTGTTGCCGGGTGGAAACAATCTCAAGCTTCAGAGAAACATTAGCCTGTTTTCTGTCCATTCAGTTAAGTCGAATTCAGCACATTTCATTGATTTAAAACCAGTATGACACAACTTGACTGAGAACAGTATCCGCTAGCTTCAGGTGCTTTGGCTGTCGTGGAGATTTTCTCTCCATAGTCTTGTATCTTGTTCTGAGCCGTAACCGAATATCGTGAATAGTTAACCATAGTAAATCTCTGTAGCGTGTACATGTTTTATTAGGTTTCCCCTTTCATTGATTTTGCACATTGATGAGATTAACTCTCACAGGTCAGCAGCATCCGTCTATTTATCACTCGCCTTGCCATGCCGATACCCTGATATCGCAGAGGAAGCATGGCGAGATTGGTACAGGCTGAAAGGCCGATATGAAGTAGTTGACCTCTGCCATGTAAGGAGAAAGAAGTAGAAGCCAGGACAGGGAGGTATCAGTTTTACAGGCATGACATCATCCTCCCTCTGGTGCTGGCACTTTACAGTGAGGGAAAACATGACGCCACTCCCTCAGTAAAAGTCTGAGCAGTTAAAACACAGCAAAGTACACAGGACAATAAGATGCACATGTGACTTTGTTTCGGGGAAGTGTTTCACAAGTACATTAACATGTGTCAATCTTCAGATATGGTGACTGGCAAGTATTATAACTGATTATATGTAAATTTTCCTGGTATATTAGTGAGAAAATTGAGATCACACTGATTGATTTCACCATGTGTGCTGTGTCATGTCACCTTGTTCTCAAACTCTTTGGTTGTACTACACCCGTAAGTGCGTAAAGTTCTGCTTGTTGCCAGCTTTTTCTCTCTCTCTGCTGATCCAGGTGAAATAGAACTCGGGGCCTGGTATCTCAGCTGCTCTGTGGCCATACTTGGCCAGCTTCTCTGACACCCGGGGTCTTATCTCTCGCTCGGCCGCCCCCCTCCCCCTCTTCGGCGATCGGCTGTCTGTCAGTGGCTTAGCTGCTAGCCTGCTTCAGAGCACACATGGGAAGAGAGCTAGACCCTCACTAACCACCCAGTCAGGCCACAGGCTATCAGGGAACAGTTGGGCTGAAAAGATTCCTGGGAAGGCAAACAGCAGGGCCTCACTCTTGCTGGCACAGTGTCATAGTAGACCCTTTTGTCTCAGTATTTTATTTTTAGATTTTCCTCTTTGTCTCAAAGCTAGTTTTATTAACGTTGAAGATACAAAAGAGACGTGTTAGGTCAGGATCAAACCTGCATTTCCCATCAGCTCCTATGCCACTGGACCACTAGAAGCACACAAAGTCAGCATTATGCAAATCCAGTCGGATTCAGTGATTAATTAGTTTATCAGGCGAATAACCATATCATGTTTCTAAACCTATGTTTGCACTTTGTTTCTCTGCATATTTGAAAACTCATTAGAATAAGGCAACTGAAAGATTAGCTTTACCTAAGGAAAGCATTATTTGTTATGCTACACAGACCGAAGAATTCCCGCTAACCGAAAAGCAAACATACGCAGACAAAGCATATCTGTGCACTTCAAACATTAGTTCATTGTGTGGAGTTAAGAGAGACTGCATTTAGAGTCCATTAGTTAAAGAGAAGCATTTTCTAAAGAAGTGCCTCCATTGTACAGTGCATTGCATAAACACCAGCGCAGCTGCAAGCAGACGTTTATGTAAGAACATATCTATATTTTAAAATTGTTTTGCGCTGAATGGAGGAAGTAAAAATCAGCCTCTCCAAAGCATGTATGCTACGGCAACATTCTTTTCTCTCATTTTGTATCAAACCATTTCTCATCAGGCGGTCTTGTTCTGCAAAACAAAGAGTCAGTGGTTTTAACCCTCTGCAAAACTTAACAACAGACTCCAGCTAAATAACACTAAGTGGATTCTACCGTTTCAGCCCATAATGAAATTAAAAGAACAGTTTGACTTGCCAAATAGATGTGTTTTTTTTTTTTTTTTATAATTTATTTTTTTAAACATTCTCTTGAAATTGCAGGGTACTCTGCAATTGCATTTTTCTTCAAGGGCCCCAGAGAGATCCAGCTTATGGGTCGGGTTGCTATCATGTCATTTTGAAAAATCACACAAGGGGAAGCATTTTTATCCTGAGCAGCTTTTTGCTTTAGATTTCAAGCAAATGACATGTAGCTTCATTGTTGCTGCATTCTTTTCTTTGATAGAATGTCTTTTTTTATCTGCTACGCTGTCTGTGTTTGTCTGTTGAGAGATTATTGTGCATCAGTCTTTCTATATATATATATATATATATATATATATATATTAAAAAAATCTCATCAGTTCACAACCTTTCCCAGTTTATGAGTCATTGGCATCCATGCTGCCCGGATTGCATAAACCTTTTACATAATGGAGTATTGTAGAACAGTGGGACTGAAGAGGATTGAAATGTCATAGGGAAAGAGCATAGTATCAAATATTTATTGTAAGCCGTTCTAAAGTTTTCCTGTAAAAAGCTAAAGTATCTCACAGGTCAGGCAGATGAAAGCATGTAGCTACAGAGATTGCCTTAGTTATCGCACTGTGGCTGGTTAATCAATTTGGTGATATCTGGATTTGTTTTTATATGTTTTTTAAATTGCATATTTTTAGCACCAGCAGTTTAACAGCACATTAACAGCAGGCTGTGTTTTAGTTGTTAGAGGATTTGTGGTAAAAGTGGCGTCTTTAAACCCATTCCCTGTAATGCAACTGTACTCTAAGTAGGCAGCTCACTAGATTTTTGGAAATCAGTCACAGCATTGTGAGTGATTTGTCTGTGCAGAGGAGGTTTCTGTGAGTTGTGTGTGCATTATGCATTAATGCACGGCATCTTTAATACTCATGCGCCACTGTTCCCTGAGGAGAAAATCTCAATTCATCTCCACTGTTTATCATTTCTGAGCTGAGATCTGCGCAACATCAAAAGACCGCCATGCCAGTTAACACAGCTCACAGGGTGGCTCTGGGCAAAATGGGGGGTAGTTGTGAGGGTGGGCAGACACTTTGTGCATCAGTGGGGGATTAGTTATCTCTGGTGATGACTCTCTTTCTCTCTGTGATGATGGACAGTCATGGAAAGGGAGCCATGAACACATGCCATCACTTCATACAACAAGTCCAGAAGAATGCTTTCATGCAGACATCTAGAGATCACACTGACTATGTGTGTGCGTGTGTGTATAACACCATTAGTGTTTGTGAGAGCGGGTTAGAGAACAAGAGGAGAGTCTGAATAAATCTTTGTAAAAATCATGCAATTGAAATGAATCACAGTAAGCATAAGTTTCATTTATTGACAGATTAAAAAAAAAAAGTTTTAGTCCAAAGTTTGACCTGTGAACTCCTGTTGTAATTTTACATTTTATGACCTTTTACAAAAAAAAAGTTTAGTCAAAGAGCACATTTAAATAAAGTTTAATAATGCATAATCTTGAAAGACTCACCAAAGTGGGGAGTAAGAAAATCCTATGCTGACTTTTGTGTCAAGACATTCTGTCGGCACATTGACATACTGTCATAATAGATTTTGGTGATGAAATTATTTTCAAGACAAGCTCACAGTTCTTTCTTTTTGATTTCTCTTGTGATGGAGATGTTGAGTGAGCTGGTGTAGATACGATGTCAAAGACGATCACACATCAATCAAAGACCCTGATATTTTGGTTGGTAAGCTTTAAGTTGCCCACTTAAAGACAACATAAAATTGCATTCGCAACTGATTTTACTGACACATTTCTGAGTAAAATAATATTAATTGAGGACAATAAGGGCATCATTTTATGCACCAGAAATTGATTGAATTATAAAAAGTGGGCTACCCAGAATTGATTGTAAATTTGCATCAACTTTTTCTTTAAATAGGATTTTAAAACCATATTGTTAATAATAACCTTTATTTAACCAGGCAAGTCAATTAAGAACTAGTTCTAATTCAAAATTTCGACCTGGCCAAGAGGCAGCATAAAAAGCAGGTACAATACAACAAAAATAAATAAAATAACAGTTACAAATAACACAGTTATGAGTAGTGACATACATACAAACAAACAAACAAATAATTAAATACAAGTATAATCTTGTACTGTTGACTGAATTGAATACATGTCCAATCTCAGGGATTCGTCAAAGTATATTACTGGAAAGAAAAGATTGTTGTTTTCATATATAGATTTTTTTTCTAAATGTAATAACTTGCTCCACTTTTTAAATTACTTTCCTTTCTTCTGATGTAGCCAAGGTCACTTGGGTGAAAAAAAAATTAGAAAATTATGAGAAGAGAATGATTTTTTTTTTTTTTTTTTTAAAAAGACAATTTCCCACTGAAATAGTTTAATTCGAAAATATGTCACATAATAGAAGCTAAATGTGTCTCTGTTATTTTGTTGTCTTTACTGTAGATCATTTGAATTAAACAGCTAGAAATTGGCCGATATAAATGTTGTTTAGTTGATACCCTTTTAAAGACTTCTGGACCAAACTGATGGCTTGGGGTTCCATCACTTTTATTATGAACTCCAAAATCCCAGATCCTAGTAACAATTAACATGAGCAAACGTTCACCCACCCAGCGCAGTGGTCTCCCCACATGAAATGGATCTAACTGTTCGGAGAGGGTCATCACTTTATCCTTGAGAAACTGAGAATCCATTCATCGGCTCGGCTTGGAAACCTGACTGACGCAAATGGATCACTGGGAATATGAGTGTCCCAGCAGTAATTATGTTACAACGCTGCTACCGCACACGACCAGAGGGTAGGTGGGGGGGGGGGGTGGTGGTGGTGAAGAGAATAGTGATACTTCTCTTGTTTCATTACAAGTTTTTTTCCCCCTCTTTTGTCCTTTTCTTATTGCCTGTCATAGTCACACACGCATACACACACACACATACACAGACAGTGCACAACGAGTGCCTGCTTTAAATCAGTCATGACATTTACCATGTGCTGAAAAGTGAACTTCACAGTAGCACGTCACACCTAACGACTGCGCAATCAAAGGCTAGTTTTAAGTCAGTCTAGTTGCACTATTTCTTTTTTCTGCTTGTGACTTTCTACATTTACAGATGTCTTTGTCATTTTTTTCTGTGAAACATTTAAGTGAAAGCTGAAAGTAAATGATGTAATGGATGATCAAGGAGGGGACAGTGGTGGGAACAAGAGCCATATTGAAGTTTTCTCCATGGCTTTTTCAGCACGGCCCCCAAGGCATCTTCTCAGTCAAAGTCACCTTGTGTAGTCCGCCCCACTCCCAGCTCTCGACCTTGCTAAAATCCTTGATTGATTGTGGGCACGTCTAGTGTGCGCTCTGCATTCTCTAACTCTGAATGTTGCATATTTGCTTTGCTTTTATAATATACAGTTGTAGACATTCTATTAATGACAAAAGGATGGTTTGGGTGAAAGAATTTATGTTTTTGCTCAGTCTTTTTCCCTGATTTACAGTCTGGAAAAGTTGAGGCTAGTTGCCAAAAGTCAAAGCCATACTGCAGATTTGAGTCGATTGATTTTGTTCAGTTTATGATGGTCACAGACACAGACCTTCAAACTATGAATCCATCCAGTCACAGGACATTGATATTGTGAGCCAGGTTTAGAACTCATGCTGCATGAATTTGTTGTGATTGGAGGGACTTTAAAGTCTGGTAGTGTCTGGTAGTATTCCATCCATTCTCCAAACTGCTTGTGCTATATAGGGTCACAGTTAATATTTTATTAATTTATTTTTTTGAAGTGTTCCTATTATGGGTAATGAAAGTTCATATTTTGGTTTTGGGACAGCTTATAATAACAGCTTAATTTGCATGCAAGGTCAAAAAACACGTTCATTGTCAAAATATGCATTTATTCTGTCAACAACTCGAAAACATTTTACTTTTCCAAACCTCTCCTTTGCGTGATGGTAATCTGCAGTGATTGGTCTAATTGGTCTCGTTTTCATTGCATCATGCATGCAATGCACGATAAAACAGTGTTTGTGCTGCTTTTTGTACAGTGTTACTGGGGAAATCATTATTTTACCACTCCAAAAGTTGCATCTAGTGGCAAAGAATGAATTTGCATTTTTATTCAGACCAAGAAGAAAACCAACACGTGGGCAGGCAATATGCTATTGGGATTCATTTTAAAAACATTTAAATGATTCAGAGTCAGCTCTTTCTTTTGAGAGGAAATAACTTTTTTTTAACTTTGCAGGTTGTTTTCATTCACTTAGAGCTGTGTTTTGAGATGGAGTGGGTGATATTGACTGAAACTTACCTATACATGCCTTTTCACATTTTAAGCATACAAAGAAACCTGTATTTTGGGAATTTTTGTCTCTTGCTAACGCTTGCTACCGTACCTGGTGTTATTACAGCCTTTCAAGCCTGGGAGAGTTTGGATGTGGTGATGGCATTTTGGAGGTGAGAAGTGGCTTTCTCTCCCTCACCTCCCTGCCTCTGACACCAAGCTTTCCCCTGTTATAGTTATATGTGAGCTGTGCAGAAGATCGTCTCGGCTGGCATTGATCCGGACAGGGAGTACAGCGCGCTCAGAGGAGAGTTGTTGAATGGAGCGTGCAGTCATTAGCAGAGATTAACCACCCAATGGCTGCCTGCTCAGCAGTCTCAGAGAGCTGCTCATCAAACAAACACTATATGAACATCTATATCACACACACTCTTAAATCCAATAGTATCTCACAGAGTATCTAATGAAGAGATAATGACACAGATCAGACGTAGAGCGTCGGCGGAGTTTATCAATGGCTCAAGGTTGATTTAAGTCATCTTGTTTTCTTGGGAATGTCTTTTTTTTTTTGGTTACACCGGAATTTCTTAGAAGTGTTTTTAAATACAGCTTTGTTTTTGGGTCAGTCTCCTACCACATAGGCTACATAGTAACCTGGAGCTCTAGGGAATTGTATTTAGATCATATTTCACAAATAGTATTGTACAAAGTCCCCTTTAAGGAAATCTTCACCTTCTCTGTCATTTTCCACTGTGTGAAATGAAACTTGTTTATTTTTAATCACATCCTTCCTTTTTGTGATGCAAATGGCAGGTTTCCAGATTTAAGTATGACATCAGCTTTGAGTTTAGAATTAGTCACATTTTTCAGAACATCAGTGACAGTGACATATAAGACTTAGCATGCAAATGTGGCCTCTTAGTTTTTGTTGTGTGCCAATATATCGCAAAATCTATCGGATTGATCCAGTTACGCCTCTGAAACCGTGTGAGATTTTGTATGGGATCATTTAGTTTTTCTCCTTGAGCATTATCTACTACTACAAACGTGCCCTTCTATTCTTTTATTCTGTTCTTTTATTATGTTTTGCATAATGAAATGCTGAAATATAAATGTCGAAAATTTCCAGTTCACGCCTGTGCAAGATTCCTCATATTTCAGTCTCCCCTCCAGGGCTCCTTTTTTTTTGTTGACATGTACATATGTACCATTTTCCTGAAACACTACTCATATCCTGATCATCTCAACTTGAGAAGAATGCATTTCAAACTCATTTGTCCTGCCGCGTAACATCACCTTAAGCCATGTTTTAAAAAGGAAGTTAACATGGTGTGAAAAGTTCGTTACGAGTGAGCGCGCGCAGCATTATTCCATCTGCGCTCGCACACACTCCTTCTCCGAACCTCATTTTCACTCATTTCTTCACGCACACCCCTTTGCTGGATCTTATTAATTATATCTCATTAGTTGCCTTGGAAACAGAGGTGAGGGAATGTAGAGAGAGGAAACTGAGAGACTTAACAAGGGAAAGAATGAGAAGATGAGAGCCACAGAGAAAGGAAGCAAGGAGGAAAGGCAGCAGAAAAAAAGTGTGAGGTGGAAGAGAGGAAAGTGGCGTTGTCAGATTAGCATCGGGAGACATTAACAACGACAAAGCTACCGGGGCCGGATGCTTTACCATGGACTGCTGGAGAGGAAGATAAGCACATGTTCACAAAGGCAGACACAAGCAGACCTATCCAGACCAGGGCCGCCACATCTGCAGGTACACAGCCACCTCTTCCGGAGAACAAAAGCCCAGGCTCTCCACCCTCCCCTTTTCCCTTGTGTTCTTATGTCAACGCATCAGTCCAAATGAATCTTAAAAGTCTTCCCTCCAGACCCAAAACTGCAACACCATACTAAATGGAGGCAACTCAGTCCATTTATGTTAGGATTGTTTCTGGTCAGTCAGTGTGGTCATTTAGATTTCAAAGTTCTACATGCAGATCTGTCCCATTTTACGACCTCATCCTTCTTTGGTGTGTTATTGAATGGTGATTCATAGTTATGTAAGCTGGGAAGGTTTGAGCTTCTTATCAGTGGAGGCCAAAAAAAGGGAAGCCTGGTGTTGCTTGTTTAAAAAAAAAAAAAACACATCGAATGGAAAGAACAGAAAGCGAGCAAGAGCTCGGAAGAGCATGCTGGAGTCGCCTGTGAAATGGCCCTGGTTGTAAACATAATAAACATGGTGGGAGAATACACAGGAGATGGACTTGTGTAGTTGTTTAGTCTCCTACAGACAGGAAGATAACAAGGGGAAGGATCAGAGCAGAAGCTTGTCCCAATGGCTCCTTTTTCCCCCTTTATTCTCTCTCGCTCTCTCTGCTTCTCGCTTTCTCTTTCCCACCCTGTCTAGCTCTTTCTCTAATGTCTCTGGCTGGCTGCTATTGGTCATCTGAAGGGGTTTGAAAAACAGGAAGTTGAGGAGCAGGATGTAGGGAGAGCGCTCTGCCCACAGCTTGTTCTGGTACGTTAAGCTTTCAGGGTGGCTGTGCACAGGAAACGACGCTGTCATGATGGTGCCCGAGATTCTGGACACTGCCTGAAAAGTAAAAATAAAAGTAGTGACACTCTCTTCTTTTTCAAGTGCTGTCAATGTTTCACTTTACACCACTGAAGAAAAGTAGGGAGGATTTTTGATGTAGATATAGCATTCCTATTGCTAGAATCCGTTAATACTTGTAAACACTTGTTAATAATTCAGTTTACTTCTTGCTCACTCGAGCATATCTATGTATACAGTATATATATATATATTAGAGCTGTCAAACGATTAATCGCGATTAATCGCATCCAAAATAAAAGTTTTTCTTTACAT
>JAUCMS010000034.1:2981670-3005308 GCA_032357445.1 Enteromius radiatus | reverse complement strand
AAAGAAAAACTTTTATTTTGGATGCGATTAATCGCGATTAATCGTTTGACAGCACTAATATATATATATATATATATTTTTTTTTATGTTAAAAATACATTTTTATTTTATTTAAAATATATATATATATTTTTTGTGTGTGTGTGTATTGTGTGTTTTAGTATTTGTATTTTTATATTTTATATATTTTTTTAAATATAGTGTATTTTCTATATTTTACCGTTTTTATATTTTTTTTAAAACAAGAATTAAAATGTGTATGTGTGTGTGTGTGTGTATATATATATATATATATATATACTTTTATTTATTTAATCAAAATAGTTTTATTTTTAGCATAAGTCAGAAAGAAATACTTTAAATACATGTTTTTTTTATCATTTTCATACTTACAATTTAATGTGTAAACAAACATTTTTCAACAGAAAACACTTCCACACTTGTTGAGTTTTATAAATATACAGTATGTGGAAGTTTATTTGTAGCCTGTAGTTGCTCATATTCTTTAAATGTTTTCAATATAGCTCAGGAAACCCCAGTTTATACAGTTTAGGGATTAGAGGGACATTCTCCAAAATGATAGGTTTGTGTAAAAGTGAGGTAGTAAAGGTTTGGCGGACTGATGAGGGAAGCGGTGTGTGAGTGTGTGTATGTGTGCGGTAATTACAGTGGGAGTAGGGCATGTTTTATTGAGTGTGAAAAGGCCTGACCCCAGTACCAGCCCTCCCACTCTCACATTGGCACGTTCCGAAGGGAGAGAGAGTGAGAGGCCTATCGCTAACACACGGCTTGTTTTTCTCACACACGCTCACACCCACTCTCACACGCACGAACAGCGCCATCATTTACATTTATATAGACCCACTCATCATGGGATCATCTCAGTTACAATACACAATCCTCCCGAGCAGTATGAATGACATGGGAGTTAACTTGTTTATAAGACAAGGGAGTGTCGGCGTGTGTCAGGTGTGGCCTCTCCTCTTCACATCTCGAGCTGTGTGAGATAAATGCATTTTTCATATGTCACATGCAAACCAGTCCTATATTATGTTATTCCAGAGAAGATTTTCCTCCTGTTTCAGTGTGTGTGAGTTTGTTTGCACCTGTGTTCATCGGTGAGCAAGTGAATGACCCATGTGTAGTGAGGTCAGGGTCAGCGCAGTGAGCACATGGACATGTCTCACTAGAGATCGGCTTTGCTGTGCACATTCTGTGGGTCATGTACTCCTATTGATTTTCATGTCAGGCCCCGGCAGTTGCTCCTATAGAGACATATTCCCTGCTTATCGATCATAGTGACTGTAAATGTTTGGTAAGCAGCTTTCAAAACTGCTGGACTGGTTTAAATCAAAGATAAACTTTTGACAAGGTGCATTTGGAATGCATTTTTTGTGAATATATTATTGCATGTTTTACTCAAGAACTTTACTGTTGCCACAAATTACATCACAGATCAGTTATCTTAATGTTCGCTTAGTTTTACATTCTCTGCCGACTGCCGTTCATTTTTGGCTTGATAGCGTGCGGCGAAAGAGTGTGTAATATGCAGGAGAGCTGATGTAATCGGCAGTGGTTTCGGACTGCTGGCTCTGCTGCCCGTATCCTAGACCGCTGGAGTGATCCAACAGACTCTTAGTGGATCCCACCCACAGCCAGCAAGCCCCACTGCTTCCACCCTACTTTTCTATAAAGCTAACTCAGACAGGATTTTCTTTTTTTGTTTACTTCATTTTTGCTTTTGCTTTTGAATTCAATTGTGAGGTCACTACATACTGTATCTTCTCTGTTGATATGAGGTAAACAGCGATAAACCACACTAACCACAATCACAAATTATTCAAGGCAATTTCATGTAATTTTGTCATTTTGAATAGGTAAGGAGTACTGATAAACTGATTTGAAAAGTCAGGCACACTATATTTAAGGTCCACTTTATTTAATAAACCACTAAATATGACTTCTAATTTGCTGCTTAATAATAATTAGTAAGGTAGTTGTTAAGTGTAGGTATTGGGTGTAGGGATGTAGAATCTATTCTTGTAGAATATGAGCTTCATAAGCACTAAAAAAAAGCTAATATGTTTATATGTTTGCCAATAAGCAACTAGTTAATAGTGAGAATTGGTCCCTGTAGTAAAGTGTTAGCGGAAATTTACACATAAATACATGATTTTGTCTAAATGAATCATATTATATTGCAAGTGGGTGTATTTTGAGATATGCTAAATAGTAGCCTACATTGAACTTTCTATTCCTTTTGTTTCACTCAACACAAAATATGTGTATTAATTAGTACTGTCAATTGATTATGATTAATCACATCCAAAATAAAAGTTTTTGTATACATAATATATGTGTGTGTGTGTATATTATGTAAATATAACTATAAACGCACAGAAATGCACATGTATGTATTTAAGAAAACAATGTACATAAAAATGTATGTATGTATATATATATATATTCAAAATATAAGTATGTGTATGTGTGTTTGCCTTTATATATACATAATAAATATATAAAGCACACACACATATATTATGTAAACAAAACCTTTATTTGGGATGCGATTGATCACAACAAATCATTTGACAGCTCTACTATTAATGCAAAGAAAGTTAATGCGATTGTTCTTTTGAACCCCAATGTTATAATTTTTTTTGTGTTCTGTAAGTGAAAGTAATACATGCAGAATGAGTGTAAGAATTTTACAATGTAAGAATTTTCTTTTTCAGGCAAACTAGCAGTTAAAAAGTGATTTAAGAGTAAAACTGGTTTTTCTGGCTCTCTGGAATAAAGGGGCTTGAACACAAGACTCAACTTGAGCTGTAATACACTCTCCTGGACCAGATTAATTATGGGGAATAAAGGTGAAGTGAGGGAGGAGGAGGGATGCCAGAAGCGTTGTCATTGGAATGAGGTTTAAGCAGGCGTTTATATATCATTAGCTTTGTGATTGACAGCGGTAAATGATCATGCTCTTGGCCCTTTTTTTCTTCATAAAAACCATAAAGAAACTCCCTGTTTGTCATAAAAGCTAGAATCTGTAGGACTGGTTGGAGGATAGGTTACTTGCATGTACACATTCCCGCTCGCTGTAAACATGTTAAACAAACATTGTTTCTTATCCCTTCAGTTAAATATGACTGTAGCAGATAAGCCATGTGCAATATATTATCAACACAGTCAGTACAACGAGATAATTGGAGAACAAGTGTTTATAAAGAACTAGAATACACAGACTGTTCGCATTCACTTTTAACGTTTTTAAACGTGTTTAGAGGCGTTGTTGTGTTTTGATAAAAATATTAACCAGCACAACATTTTTCAGCAATGCTTTTATAGGAATATATTTTAAGTATACATGCTATTTACTGCATTTCTGATCAAATAAATGCAACCTTGTATGTGTATATATATATATATATATAATTGTACACATTCTTTGATTTTACATTACCATTATAGTCTGCACAAATGTCTAGGCTCATGGACAACCTGAGTGAAAGCAGGCCTTATGATACAAGGCCAAATGACATCCATTCCCTGGATCTCCGTACAAGACACTACCACTCCACCAGTGTGCCAGAATGTCTCAGAGAAATAAACAGAGACTCACGATCAACAAAACACACTCGTGCGGTAATATAGTCCCGTTCTGGCGTGCGCAACACAAGTCATTCAGAGCTTCACCCAGCCTGCCTGTGCTGCAGGACCGTAGCTTGTCTATGTCTGTTAAGTTGACAGAAATGTCATGACACAATGCATTATGCTTCTGGACCCGCGGTCTCTGAGACGAGCATGACAGCTCACAAATACGATTTAGAGCTACAAGCCTGGATACATGTAATTATGTTGTGCTGTGTTTGGATAAGCAGAACAGCATTGTTATGCACACAACAAACACAGATAAAGCCTTCAACTTCAACCATGTAAATTTTCAATCAAGGAGCTCGTAAGCTTTGGATGGTTAATCCAAATGTTTTCATTTCAGTTTGACTGATTAAAAAGCGAACAAATAAACCGGTTTTAATCTCTCAAGTTTAAAGTTGTTCATCGACAGTGAATAGAATATGATGCGTTTCCAGTCGATCCAGCATAGTTTCAGCCTATCACAAATCACCCGTACCCAAGAAAAACTGTTGTAGGATTTGTAAACACATTTCTATCATGAAGGTTTTTCAGTATTGCAAATAAGAATTATTTATTGATTTAAAAAATGTAGCGTATTGTAATGATTTCTGAAGGATCATGTGACACTGAGACTAATGGCTACTGAAAATTCGATTAGTTATATACTGAAATATAAGCCCATAAGCTATTTTAAATTGTAATATTTTTTTTTCCTGATTTAAAAAAATCTTTGCAAACCCAAATTGTGAATGAATGTGTATATCTTTAAAATTAAATGATTAAATTAATAATAGAAATAAATAACAAATGACTAATCCCTCTGTCAATCCACTCTGCGTTCTTTCATCCTGGAAAATTGTCCATAGTTGGAATATTTTCCAAGCACATTTCCATCATGAAAGTTTGAATATGCCCAGCACTCAAAGCAAACAATACGCACATGTCGTGAGGACGAACGTCGACTGTTTTTCCTTCCTGCTGCAGGACATGGTGACTGAAAAAGAACAGTGTTGGACTCTGAGGCCTGGCGTGGTGCAGTATAGGGAAATGTCTGATTTTGTCTGCCTGTTCTCAGAGTTTCCTTCTGTGGACAGACAGCGTGATCTCACTCCTAATAGAGACCTGCAGACACCTAAACACCCGTTTCTGTTCAGCCAGTAATTATAGTGTTTATTTCCTGTGGGTCACTCACAGCCTCCTGGTCATCAACTTCCACATCTTTTTGCTGGCATCGTGCGGCTACAAAGCGCGTGGCGCTCTTTCGGCCTCTCCGGAGGAGAGAGTTTCTGCCCTCCCTCAGCGTCTCTCAGATGTGAGATGTGGTTACATAGGCATTTTCTATTTACGTGTTCATCTGTGTCTATGCTGGACGGAGATGATGAATGCTTCCTCTGAGAGGTAGCCGGCTCTTTGTGGGCAGGTTAGCAAGGGGAGACAGGGACAGAAGTGGGAGAGGGGGCGGCTCGTGGGCTCCCCGGGGGCAAACTGTGCTCTGAACCTTCTTGACTTGGCTTCCACGCTCTCTCTCACGTGTGAATTGCCTCATCTGGCCCAGAGGATTTAAACTAATGTCAGCTCGAGACTGGGTGCACTCTTAATCATCTTAGGAGCGAGAGCTGGCAGCAGCCGAGGTTATGAGAGGGAGAATGAGGCCTGCTTGCTGTCTCCTGAGACGCTGTGCAGAAGCAGGGTGTGTGTACTTGTGTCTCAGGTTGTGTCAGAGAGAGATGCAGACAGAGAGATATGTGGGAAGGAGGGAAACTAGTAAAGAAAACAGGATGAGATGACCGAAGAGACATTATGCACCGTGTGCATTCTGAAACCAGACAGATGACTTTATGACCCGCTTATTGGTGTCATATTGGCTTATCTGCTAAGACTTGCTTCTCTTTAAGCCTGAAGTCAGCAGGAAGCATCCCCATGTTCCTAGTCTTTGCTATTAGTCTGCTTACTTTTATTCCGTTAACTGTCTGTTAGTAGTCTGTCACGTTGCTGTCAATCAGCCACAGAATGCCATTATGATGCCTATTAACTTTGTTTTAGCGAGTGCTTTGGTGGATCGTTTGACAGATAGGATTGCATAGATGTTTTTGTCGGATATGTAAAGAGAAATTACATTAATATTAAAAATCTAAATAAAATTTCACATTTTCTCTAAATAAGCAAAAATGTATACTAATTGTTAATATAGACATCACTACATTATTACAATTGCATTACATTTACTGTAATGTAATATAAATTATAATTTATAAAAATTTCTGATGAAACTTCAGTGACCTTAAGTCAGTGTTAGAGATCAACAGTGGTAATTTAAATGCGAAAATTGGGTGAGTTATTACAATTACAGATCCACTATTCAGCGTTTAAGAATATGAGGCTAATAATAAATGTCATGTGAGTGGGCCGATCTCCAGCTGTTGAAGAGAAGCAGGTGTGAAGATAAGAAATCATTGTGGGTATCCGTCTTATATCCTTCCTACGTGTATCAGGCAGTGGAACACTTTGCATTTAGTCACTTTCATCTGCATCAGACCTCCTCTTTTGAGTTTTGCACATTTCTTTAACGTGTTTTCTCTCTTTCTGTCTCTTTTTCTCCCTCTCATTCTGTTTCACAGATTGTGGTGTGGACACCTGAAGAAACAGACGCAGAAAGAAAGAGAGTGAGAGAGAAAGACTCGAGAAGAAAGAGTGGAGTACAATGTGCTAGGAGAGTGAAGGCAGACAAACTCTCGTGTTTTTCTGATATTCTCGGGGTGTCAGAGAGACCAAGCAGGACGCCAAGATGGGACGGAAGAAGATACAGATCACACGGATCATGGATGAGAGGAACCGGCAGGTCAGTAGATTTTTAGATTAGTAGACTTTTTTTATTTATTGTATCCTCTTTTGTATTTTTACATTTACATTACTTTTGTAAAAAGTAATAATTTAATAACACTGATACTACTTGTAATTTTTGATTCTAGAGTTCACTTGCAGCTTATAAAAAAGTAGGTTTTCAGCATTTTAGATTTATTTAGATAAAATGGAATTTAATATTGTCCATATAACATAATCAGCCGTATTAGCTTGAATTTTCAATATTGGTGCAATCTTTATTTGGAGAATTTGAAACCCAGAGATGAAAAAGTCAAGAAAAATGACTTTATTTTAATTAAGATACTTACACTTCCATTCAAAACGTTTGGATCAGTAAGATTTTGTTTTTTTTAAGAAATTGCTACTTTTCTTTAGCAAGGATGCATTTAATAGATTGTAAGTGACAGGAAAGATGTTAATGCCGTTATCAATATAAATGCTGTTCTTATGAACATTATCCCATGAAATGTACCCACGAAAAGGTTAAGCTGCACAACCATTGATAACTATAAATGTTTCTTGAGAATATCAGTATATTAGAATTATTTCTGAAGGGTCACGTGATACTGAAAACTGGAAGGGTAGTGGTGATAGATTCAATATAACTTGAATGCCTTCATGATTTTGTACACAGCAAACACAACAGGCCTGAAAGACCCATTTGATTATTGCTTAGTTTGGGCCATCTGTTCATTGGCTAAACATGTTGTCCCAGCATTCCTGGATAGACACACAGCAAGAGCCATAAAAAGGGACTGGGACACATTTCCAGCCATATTTACAGACGCGGCTCCCACACACCACCCTGCAATTTCGGTCCGGAGAAGCTGATGAGGCAGACAGAGCTGGTGCAAGCCAGTCAGTGTGGCAGCGACAGGGAGTAAGGGGTGACTGGGGTGAAATGGGGTGACTATGGCCTCTCCCTTTTTCCTCCCTCTCTCTCTCTCTCTCTCTCTCTCCATACACTGGAGGGTTTGTGCTGGGGCCTGGCAGGGCCCGTTGCTCCCTGCGGTTGCAGCTGCTTGGTAGTAATTAGGAGCAGCCACTGCGCCACGGCACCCTCTCATTACAAGGAGGGATGCTGTGCCCTTCTCTCTCTCCATCTTCCTCTTTCAGCTTCTGTCTCTCGCTCTATTTTCCTGTCCTTTCCTCAGAAAAGTGCCAATGATCTGGCCAGCGACAGAGACAGACTGGAATTCACCCTTGTCTACTCATGCTAAATATAAATAACACAGTCCTGTCTGGTCGCTGTCGTTACAGGGAAAACACACATACAAAACAGATGTGGCGCACATACATTTCTGCTCTAACATATATGGTATGTCTAATGTCCGCTTGAAAGGGGAAGTCACTCCATTTGACATGTTAAAGGATTTGATAATGAAAAAAGTATGCGTCAGTCCACATTTCTTCAGCTACACTTGATGCACCCATTCACACCCGCTCAAAATATCATTTGCACTGTCTCGTTGGTGAAATAACTTTCTTGCCATGCTCACGGAAAGCTAATTGAGGTTTTGCTCACTCTCCTGAGGGTGATAACATAACAGCCCGTGCCCTCCTCCCTCCTTGCCCCCAGCTCTCCTCCCACCTCCTTGACAGTTACTGTGGAGGTAGCAGTTCAGCCAAGTGAGAAACTCGAATTTACAGGACAGGCCAATTATCAGCATAACACCAGGTCCTGGGTGGGATCCAAATAGGAAGGCAGGCAAAGAGAAGATGTCTACTAGAAACATCAGCATCTGCACTATCTGCCCTGGCTCACAACATCAGCAAAAATAAAAGAAAAAATAAAAAGCAAGAGAGGGGAGAAAGAATAAGGGAAAAGAAGAGAAAGTTACTGTAAAATCACTTTGTGACTGGCTGTTTACTGTTTATCAACCGATCTTAATGGGATAGTTCACCCAAATTAAGTTTGTATGATGTTGCTCCAGCGATGCTGCAAAAAATACAGACCTTTTTCAAATAGAATCCACTGTTACTCGTCACTGCAATGTTAGAATATATTTTGTGTTCCACTTGAGAAAAAAAAAAGTAATACGTTTAGAAGGACATGCTGGGGGGGGGTGTAAATAATTTTTGGGTGACCCCTTTAAGAATTCCTTTAAATATATCACAAACCGCCTTTTCTGTTCTCTGTTGTTATTGCTATACACACGTAAGCATGAGAGACAATACACCACACAGTAATTAATAGCGCTCTTGTCCGTCAGAATCCGAATTTCATGGCACTCATTGGAGAAAGCGGTTATCAGTGGCGCACAGGCTCAGCCCTGAGTGTGGTCGAGTTTTTGGAGACAAACAGAGAAAGATGTAAACCCTTTCTTCGCGCTTTTGCATGCATTCGCACAAAGTTCTTCCCCCTCGCTAGCATGAACCCAGTCTCCTGCTCGCTCTAGGGTGCTCTCCTCACCCTGGGGAGATGGCCATTAGCATACTGGGCCCGCTGAAAGAAGACAATTAAAATCCTTATCTGCACGGCTGTGCCGGGAGCTATCTTTATTCATTGCATTAGAATGAGAGAATGCCTTAAGTGGCCTAATTAAATACAGTGGCGGTACTGCACGCAGCACAGGCTTCAGTAAGGGCGTCTCGTATCATTATGAGAAGGGCTCTGAAAAGCCTGTTGACCTATCAGGATTTATTTAGGAGAGCGTAGCGGGGGTCGAGAGGTCCGCAATTGCTGTATCTGTCAAAACAATAGGTTCAGAGGCAAGCCGCGGGATGTTCATTGTACACGCATCTTGCAATATTATTCACCCCCGAGGGGTAAGGAAGAACTTGGTGAGCGCTGGATCCAGCTCTTCGATTGATTCGCCAGGAAATTCACCAGGAAAAAGTCTGAACACACAACAAACGTCGATTCGAGCATTGATTGAGGGCCATCAGTGGAAGAAAGAGATATGAATGCATTATTTTATGTGTCTCGGCTCTCACATGTCAGCACGCTCACACTTTATGAAATATAGAGGAGCTGGAGGTCCTGTCATGCATGCAGCCCTGTCCTTCTGGAGCTTTCCACCAAAAGCCCCTTAAGTGCGGCCTGTAGGAGGAGGAAGGAATGACAGCGAAAGGAGAAGAAGAAGAGGAGCGGATTTGGTGAGCCTCACTGAACAGCTCAGGCTGACATGCTAATTGCAAAGCTGTGTAAGGGGGACGACTGCCATAATAGCGCAGGAGGACAGAATGATCCTGAACCCCCTCCCTCCCTCTCGCTCTCCACCTGTCCGTCGTCCACTCGGTACAAGCTCTGATTTCCTCTACAGCTCTTCAAGCCTGTAATTATTTGTCCTGATGATGTCGTACACCTGTCTCATGTGATAGCGGTAGTAACATACTTTTGAATTACTCCCCTAGTAGAAAACTTATAATTACGGTGATGGTCTCAAAGGACCCTAATGAGTGCTGCCTGTCAGTGTGAAAACAGCATCACTCCATTGTAGCTCTGATTGTGTTTTGACAGCTCTTTGATTCACAGAGGATGGGAAGTATTATCGTGAACACTAGAGTAAAGACTCAAGGGAAGAGTTCTGCAAAAGCACGCACAGGAAAACTCCTTGTTAAATCGAGAGAGAAAAATTGTCGCACGCGATTTCATCAGGTAGCTTTTTGGCTTTGTTTCCATACAGTCGACATGCTCTCTCACAGCTGCATTTGTGTGACAGTGTGTGCGTTTGGACCTCTGTGCCTAACGACGTCCGCTGTACGCCATTAAGCAGGCTCACTAGGGGTAATTACCCAAGTCATTAAAAGTTTGATGATTTCACTGCTGAGTGGAGTGTCGCCCGCCCTTGCTTTGGCTTACTTTTGCTTCGGCACGTCACATGTTCAGGAGTGCCGAGCCTTGCGCTCTCCGTTTTTCATCCCTCTTATTCTTTTATTTTTTTGATGCACATCCTTCCATTTTATCAGACTTTTCTTCTCGGTCTCCTAAAAGGTTCTGAGAGAACACCATTATTCTTTAATGATGAAAACGGAGTGAAAAAAAGGTTTCAGTAAAAATAAAAATGGCATGCCCTTTCCGATATTGGGCGTCCTTAAATGATAGGCTGTAATTTCAGCTGAAGTGGATTATTTGAAGCAAAGGGAGTTTTGTTTTTGGTTTAACTGCATTAGAGTATAGCTGTAGGTTTGTAAGGGGAAATAGTGTGGGTGGTTTTCTGTCTGTAATTCATGTTTGATGACAACAACAATGAAATGCTCTGAACAATGAAAACTCCACCCACCTCCCTTCAGTTATTCATCATGGTGGTGGAACATCAACAACAGGGAATCAAAAATCTTAGTAATGCAGATGATCTGTATATCCGAAAGAATGTGGTCATTGATTTCTTTTCCTGTCAAGCCTGTTGGCCTCATTATTCATTCAAGAAACTAAACAACAGCTAGCGAGTGATTATTTATCTATTAGTAGATTCATGATATATTTGTTTATAATACGTATATTAATTTATAAGTAACGTTTTGTATATAAGACTTTATTTAGAAAATCAGTCAATTAAATCAATCATTCTAAATCTATTGTATGTGTCATTTAATTATGGTAATACATAAATGTGTTATATTGTATATTTTACCAAGCTGGTTATAGACACTTTCTATGTATTTTTTTTTTCCCAAAATGTATTTGAGACATCAGCATAATACATTTAGGAACAGCTTTTGCTTGAACGATGCTTTAAAATTCTATCTTTATAGGCATCTGGATGGGCATATGGAATCACATTGAATTCAAGTGCCTTTGAAAATATAAACATTGCTTGTTTCGCCTTAATTGTTTTGATAGCTGACTTTGAACAGAATATAAGAGGCCAATTACCACAGGTGAAGATCATGTCGTGAAAAGGGATGAGAGATAAATGCACAGAGATCAGTCTAATTACAAGGTCACACTGGCTCAGTCCCAGCTGGCTGGCCCTGCCCTTTGGGTACTCAAATGCTCAGAACCCAGCAGTGAACTGTGGACCCGGGGCTTCCTCTGTGTCCTGTGAAAGCTGATCCAGCCGGACAGGAGGGAGGGACCACTGCCTGTCTCCCAGGCCCGAGTGCTCTTTGCTGGGAAGCAGGAGCCAGGGGGCTTGGGTCACTCTGCCAGCTGGTGCTATGGCAGAGACTTTCTCTGGACTTCACAGACCTCCTGCCGTTTGTTATCGAGATCATTGAAGCTGGCATGCTGCTTTCAATGATATGTCACCCCTGGTCCCTTACCATGCTCTGTTTCGATATAGGAGGCATCACCTCCAATGCCAGATAACATTATAGGCCTACATGGCTTGTTTTTCCTGTTGACTCCCCTCCCTAAGGGCAGCCAGCAATGGAGTCTTTGACTGACAAGCCAGACCTTGTCATTTTTCTGAGGTGAAACAAACACATACAGATGTAAACACATTTGCATATGCTTAAAATACGTGGGCACATTTCCTCATGATCTAGTTTGTCTCACCACGACCCACAACAAAGAATTCCTTAAGATTCTGGTCACGTAAATGCATTACTCAACACTTTTCACCCACACATATTGCCCATTTCCTCTTTTATGGGAGCAAGGATTTATTTTTACTTACACACATCCTCATTTGCTTTGATTCACTGGTATCTTGAAATTCTTAGAAGCCACAATGCCCAGTGGTATACAAGTCGGCCTAGTGCACTGGCAGCAAAAAGAGGACAGACTGAGAAAAGTAAGAGATAAAGCATAGAAGAGATGATGGCAGAGCAGAATTAGTACCCCAGCTACTACCTGATATGCTGAAAAAGTTGTGAAAAGGTCAGCGTTCTTATTCCTGCTGTACAATTAGATGAGAAATGCTAATATAATTACTGGATGGCTGGGATAGAATGACCTTATCAAAGACTGCCACAAGTTAGAGGGAACAAAGAGAAGTTTGGAGCACAAAACATGACTCATAACATCACTTCCTCACACTTTAGTTTCTATGGGTGCTGTGTTGAAGTGCTCTCGAGATCTCGTTTGTGGAATGAATATTCTCAATATTTTTTTATGCTATTACCAGGCATAACAGTTGATATTATATCTTAAGAAAAAAATAAATACATATTAACAATAAAAGAAATATAGTGTAAAAAAAGAAAAAAAGCTTCTCTTTTGTTGACAACAGCTGGTTTAGAAGCACTTTTCATTACAAGTATGGGAAGATGTTGGGGCATGTTGCATTCCCAAATGCACATTATAAACAACCCAAACTCAGAGCAGATGAGATGAGTTTGTATGGAACAGCATTTGCTGTGGACCGAACCACTCTGAGACACTGAAAACACATGAGCTGCTTTCGTGTAAAAGAATACAGTGCTGCTCTTAACTTAATCATATGCAGTGCATACTGTATATTTATTTTTAAACTAAAGACTTTGTTATTTGATAATCATGCTAAGCCATGTCAAGATTTCGGTTTAATTTCAGTTAATTGTGCAGCCTTAACTCATATGACAATAACTAGGTCAGTATATTACAGTAACATAAAACTGGAACACAAAAAGTCTTGAATCAGTCACACCCCAGCCCAACTGCTGTCTGAGTGTGTTTCTCTGTGAGCTAGTGGGAAAAAAGCCCCAGTGACC
This sequence comes from Enteromius radiatus, assembly GCA_032357445.1. NCBI lineage: Eukaryota > Metazoa > Chordata > Actinopteri > Cypriniformes > Cyprinidae > Enteromius > Enteromius radiatus. The sequence continues at coordinate 2,992,231 of JAUCMS010000034.1, read as the reverse complement.
TCAGACCTTTCTATGGCTTTTCACTGGCTAAGCAGTGACCCGATAGACTAGGGGTGTTGTTTGGGGATTCACCCAAAAAGCCCTTGTTGAAGCTAGAGTGCTTATTTGTGGTATTCTGATACTGTGGCTGGTACACTGTACTTATCATACAGATGATGTTTGTCATCACTACAGTCACAGATGTGCATTGTGCTGCCCAAGGCTGAGAAGAGTATAATTGCTCTTTTTATGATAAGTTATGAAGTTAAACATGAATCAATTGCTCTTGTTTGAATGCGAATGCTTTTATGTGTGTCTACACGTCTGTGACAATGTCCTGCACTGCAGCTGGAATAAATCGTTACTCTGGGTCAGCAAGCGACTACTCTTGAGTGCCCTGAACAGAAATGGAGTGGAACAATGTCACCGCACACACCGTATAGCAGGGCCTGTCCTGTACTAAAGGTGACATTTTCCTCTGCTGCCACGGAGGTCATTTTCAACCTGAACTATGCCACCTATTTGGGCTATGCTTCCCATCTCTTTTTCCACTATTAAGTTGCACAATTAAATCTGCCATTTACAGTAGGAAGGAGTATTTAATGATGATATACTTGGAAAAGGCTTGTCCAGAGAGATTTTGGAGGCTGCTTCGCCTTGTGTTTGCTCTGCAATAGAGGCAAGAGGAATCTAATGACAGCTGGGAGGGAGCTGCTCTCTGTGGCTCTGGGAATTCACAGTGCTGTCTGCCTGAGCTCAACTTACTATTCTCCCTGGACTGCTCAGGTATACAGTCCTGCTCCACCAGCACACTCCATTCACTTCCCGTTTATTGATAATGAAAGCTGCTGTGTGTCATTGCCTCATGTCATTGGAGGTTGAATGGATTTAGATGAATGTGTATCAGCATAACATATGTCCTGTGCAGATTTGATTTGGTTCAACAGTTACTTGGTAGCTGTCATGGAATTTTAAGCAGCGGCAGCGGTCTTGTGTATATGTGTGTGTGTGTGTGTGTGTATATACCGTATATGCATGCATACATATTCCATATATACGTATGTTTCAAATAAATGTCAGTCTTTTAAACTTTCTGTTCGTCAGAGAATCCTAAAAAAGTGTCCATATAAATATTATGCAGCATTTATTTATTCAGTGTTTATATATTATATTAGAAATGTAAGAATAAGAAATGTTCCTTCAGTCAGCATAATTGAATGATTTCTGAAGAATCATGTGACACTGAAGACTGGAGTAATGAATGCTGAAATGAATGAATAATGAATGCTGAAAAGTTTAAACTATAGTACAATAGAAAAAATTGTAAATTACTGTGTTGAGCACATAAAAATGCACATACAATTTTTCTTTTAAACAGTTATATATGTTTATATATTGCTATTATTATACATGACATATTGTCTTTTTTAAGCGGAAGGTGCTTAAATCAAGTGCCCCAATGTTTTTTCATCTGAAAACACAATTAAGGTGTAATCACCTGTAATGCAGAACATGTGATACTCCACCTATACAGTCAGACAGAAAACGGTATGGATTCAGAGATAGTGTGCTTCTCATTGGATTATATTGCATTGTACCATTTGAAATGAGGGTTTCTGCAAGCTGTGACCAATTAAAGTTGAACAAAGCCAGCTCATCTGCTCAGCTCTGCTTTGTAGGTCAGTGAAATTGGCGGAAGTAATCATACAGCTCTCTCTCTCTCTCTCTCCCTCTCTCCCTATCTTCCTCTCTTCCTTTCCCTCACATGCACACGCTCTCCAACTTCTTTTCGCCCTAGGCTCAGCTTTCCATGGCATCTCTGTAAGTTTTGCCATGTGCACGACACATCCTGCTCATCTTGAGTGCTCATATGCTCATCCATGATGTCGTTCTGACGCTTCCATATTATGAAAGTAAATCTGCTGCTATCTCCGATGTACAACACTTGTTAAACATGAGAGCTGAACAAATGCATAATTCATTTTCAGGCTTTTGAAGGATCCTGAATGAGCTTCTCATGGATAATAGGACACATGCTTGGCTTGGCTCACTGTATAGCTGGATCAAAAGAAAGGCGTATAGCTTGGTGCATAATGGCTGGTCATCACTAGAAAAGTCGGATAGTTATGGGCGTGCATGTGCGACCTGCAGAAGCGTATATGCCGGCTCGTGTTACAGCGATGGCCCTGCAGGAAGAGGCTGTCAGAGGATGCAGGCAGGAGTGATGGAGCCCGCTGTCTCCCTAATGGGCTGATTGCACAGGCTGTGGAGCCTCTGTTGCGTTCCTCACGCTGACCTTCTGTCTGACCTGCCATGACATCAGTGTGGCAGCTCTGCTTTCTGCTTGACTCATTATCTCGCAGTAACATGGCCCAGGATAGATGGAGACCACTAAAACAATTAGACTTTATCAGATCCCAATAGGCAGTCCAAAACTATTGTAAGGGTCTCTACCACAATTATTTTGATCTATCATTAAAAGTTATAAGTTAGAATATTTGTTAGTTTTGTAGAGGATGTAAATAAGTGATGACTTCCACCACAAATATATTCCTAAGATATGTTCACTTTAATTAGTTTGCTCTAGCATGTTGCCAAATAAAATACATACCTTCAACATATTTAGTTTAGGACAAAAATATAAGAAGATGTATTTTTAGTGAACTTGATTCTGGAAAATACGCAGTTACTTTTTTCATTTGATTTAGTAATGTTAGTTTTGCATCAAATAAAATAGGATTTTTGGTAACAGAGACCTAGCAGCGACAGCACATTTTTCCACTTGTGTGAGCAATTCACTGACAGCTTTTCTTGCACATGAAATCACCCACATTCCAACAAACCAATGAAAATGTGCAACGATCATGACGATTTATCACAATAGAGAGTAGGTGCCAAAGCTATTATGTATCCGCTCAACCAAACTCCATCCTGGCACACTTTTACAGAAAATTACTGTAATTTGGCAAATAAATAATTTATAGACAGTAGCACATATTACATATTATTTTGTGACATATTACAAACATTTTTTGTTACATATCAATTGACTAGGATATGTATACAGTAGTATTACATGTATACAATGTATAGTATAGTAATGTTTGAATTGCGTGTCTCTGATTTGTATGTTTGTTTTTTTTTTTACTTAAATTTATTTTCTGTGGTTTGCCACAAAAAATGTTGTCAGTAGAGCATCATTTGTTTTGAACATGAAACATTAATGAGATTTCCATTTGTAATTAATTGTTGGGCTAATGAACTAGAGCAGTATGGTATTTTCCTTCTCTATTGATCATCATGATTGACTTTCTATATACTAATAGGAAGGCGAATATTGTGGTGTATCTGCATTAACATTTTACTGAGCATTCTCATTTTCTGTTTTTTCACAGGTTACCTTCACAAAACGGAAGTTTGGTTTGATGAAGAAAGCTTATGAGCTCAGCGTATTGTGTGACTGTGAGATTGCCCTGATCATATTCAACAGCTCGAACAAACTATTTCAGTATGCCAGCACTGACATGGACAAAGTCCTACTTAAGTACACAGAATACAACGAACCCCACGAGAGCAGAACCAACTCTGACATTGTAGAGGTGAGTGTGGCCTGCTTCTGATTCATGTAACAAACAGTCTTCAGTGATTGAATGATTTTTTTCCATTTAGTGTAATGTAATTTCAGATTTACTATGGCCACAAAAAGTAATTGGACAATTTTGGACATTGGCATCCCATTTTAAAATCTTATTAAATTAGGTAAATGACACCTTCAAATATATTTGGCTAAAGCTCTTTTCTGAAATATTTGTACATCTTATAACCATTTTTGCTTTACTTTTGCTTTTAAATGGCACAATGTCATTTTATTATATTTATTTTCTTAATGTATGACATAAGTTACTCTTATGGTGTAATATTTTATTATATAATGTGCAAAGTCCAAATGCTTTCTGGGGTCAATTTGTTTGTTTCACAATTTGACTACCTCTCTGTATCAAAATATAAGATGGTAATTTCCTCAAAATATTTAGCCATTTATCAATATATAGTTCAGCAGTTAGCATTAAGTTGAAGTTCAGAAATTATCTATGCACAAATGTTCAGCATGTGTGTCCCGTAGTACCACAGGAGACAAACTGATGTCTGGACAGCATGTAACAGTTTCCTTCTCATCCGTGCTTAGATAGGGTTCAGGACGTCTGCAGCCGCTGATAAGTCCAGACGTACTTAAGTACCGCAACTGACAAAGGAGTCTAGATCATGTAACTGGGCACATGGCACAGAACATCTTTTTTGTCCACCATTCATGTTTGCCTCAATTAATGAGTGTGTAAAAATTTCAGTTTATACAAATTCATAGAATTGTTTGCTCATCATAAAGCCATCCCAGCTGGCCGTATGAGTGCTGTGCAAACCAAAACCATACTACTTCAGTGTTCAGTGCACAGGAAGCAGGATTTGCCAGGCATGCACTGTCCTCGTTCGTCAAAGTAGCATTCCAGTTTTATAGGTCGAGACAATCAGTGAGCGAAGAACAAGTATGCATTTAAAACCTCTCTGATGTCATTTCAGATCTTTTTTTGTATTCATTCAGCGCTCAATCAGTGCTAAATAGAAATAAAAAAAATAACAATGTGGCGTCCGTAGTATGGACTAGGAATGATTTTATCAAATATACATACAAATTAGCTTTTGATGCATATAAATATTTTCTGCTTTCAAATACTCTCAGTTGTCTGCATGGTACTTGTATATTATTAATTCTCATGCACTAGATATTTTTGAATGTACTGTAAAGTCAAATTTGAAGGCAATTTAAAAAATCCTACTTATAATTATGGCGTTTTAGACATTTTTTTAAGTAAAATAATTTAAAAAGGAGATGTTATCTTTTAGTCACTCTCATGTTTACCCTGTATGACTTTCTCTCCTCTGTAGAAAACAAAAAAGATATTTCTGAGATAGTGTTTTGCAGAAGAAAGAAATTCATACAAGAACGACACGAGGCTGAGTAACCGAATTTATGACAGAATTTTCGTTTTGGGTGAAGTACCCATTTAATGTCTTTTACTTAAGAAAGAAGTCAGCTGGGCAGAGTTATCTTTTATTCATGCTGATGACACTGCTGGTGAATTACCTGCATGGCAGAGCTGCAGAAGAATGCACAGAGCCATCCGCGAGGCCTGTGCTCTCCATCAGCGGCCCATCTGCTCTCTTCCCTGCACAGAGAGGGCCCTCACCTGCATTAAAAATGAATGGACACACTCTCCCCTTATGTAACACCCACCCCATGTCAGCTTTACCTCTTTACAACAGCTTTTAAAGAGGATGCTGTGCCCCCTCTCAATGGCTTTATGTCTTTCCCTCTGTGATTTTAAAGAATGGGAAATCACTGTGTTCTGTGTAGCAAAACATCCTCGTACAGGACTAAAGAGCCTCTTTGCTGTTGTGGATTGCCTTTTTAAAGTGAAAAAGGGTTAGTTAAATCCTGTAAGTGTCTTGTAGGACACCCACAACACATGCAGAGACATGTACATCTACACAATCAGGCATCAGCAGCTTTCTTTCTGATGCTTAGTGATGTGGAACACAAGCTGGTTGCAAGCTGCCACTTTTCCCACGTCGGCCCTCTGGCCGCTGTGGAGGAGCCTGACCCATTGCATGAAGGACCTCAACAAAGCAGCCTTGTCCCTGCTCAGTGGGCCAGCATCTACTCATAGCTGCAGAGATCGCCCACAGCCAGCTCTCTTTCTGTGGCCATGATTCAGCCATAAAGAAGCAGAGCAGAAATAAGCTATTGAAGCCTCCACTCTCTTTTCCTGCCCGGCTAGAGCTGGAGAATCCAGGAGCAGAGATATCAGCCCTGGACTTCCATCAGAGGTGCTGCTGACTTTGATTCTGGTTGAAGGCAGAATGACTCCATCGAGACACATGTAAAGATCTGTGCAGGAGTTATACAGTATACCGATATAGCCAAAGGATATCAGTACCCAGAAAAATTGATTTAATCCGTGTGTTCTCATATTGTACAGTGTGACTCTGAAAGAGGATACCATATAGTGATATTATTAATCAAACAGTATGTGCAAGGATGAAGTCACCCAAAGCCCTTTTAAGAAAAGTCAGACCACTCAGTGGCCATATAGGCAATGCTCTTTGCAGTTTCAGCTCCTCTATAGATTTGACAAAATGGATTTGTTAAGGTTGCTGCCATGTTGGCTACTGGAAGCTGAAAATGTTTTTTTTTCTCTCTCTCTCTTAGTAATCAGATATAATTACTGTTTTATTCATTATAATTTATTAGTATTGGCCGATGTTAGACATTTAATTGTAGTTATTTCCATTTATTTAAAACTAATGATTTCTAATGAACACTGTTAATAGCAAATTTTGAAAACTATATATACGTTTGTCATACTGTGTACATAATAATGTTCAGATGTAACTGTAGCATTTAAAACATTTTAATAAATTACTTATTGGCCATAAGGTGAGTTAAAACAAATTCTTGACTTCAATACATTAGTATTAGCCTGAAATTTAATAGGGGTGCATGCTTCATTTTTTTACGGGCTTTATAGAAATTGCTTCAGTGTTATTCAAACCTTTACTTTTTTGTTGTCATAAAGCAGTGAAGAGTTAAACAGTTATTTAAAGATTCGATACGCCACTCTCTAAACCTCTCATTTCCATTTCCTGTTGCCTTTTCTTCTGGTGAAATGTGTTTCACATGGAGGCATTTATCTAAATAAATAGACTGTACTAAAGTGATAAATGCCACACAAACAATCGCACGTTTTTTTCTCATTTGCCTTTTTTCCGGCCTGTGGAACAAATGCATACTTTGCTGCATTTTCACTGACCAGCATAAATTCCTGTTGTGAGAAGCCAAATCAAAAGTCACATTCAGCCTGGCCTTGTGTGGTCAGAGGAACAGATGTATTGCTTTCCACAGATGGATGTGTGAGTGGAGCACAGTGTGACAACCAGGCTTAGGGCTATGGACTTTGTCTCAAGTCTGGCCCGCAGTCGGTACCGGAGCGCTAGACCGAGATCACCACGCCTGAGCAAAACGAAGCATGTACATGTGTGTTTTTGGTGTGTGCGTGCGCGCCTGCCACACCATGGTTCAACTTCAATAACACTCCAGGCGACAGGTGAAGCGTTGCGTGAAATCTCTCTTTGTGGATCCTGTCCACTTCTCTGTCTGATTAAAAGTGGCCGCGATCCCATCTGTGTCTCCCTTTTCAAAGGCTGTGGGTCTGAAGCAAGCCCTTTTATTTACTGAGTAGCAGCGCAGGATTGATGGAGCGTTTCCTTAGAGGTTACAGCATGTCCATTCATCGGCTCGCGGGGGTCTTTAAGGACCACTGGTGTTCCACAGTATTGCATCTCCACTAGCACACTTTGTCCTTGTTCTCACCTTTTGCATTGCTCTGAGAATGTGAAAGAAAGTGGAGTTGAAAGGACTTTTCATGTATGATGGACCTTAGTCTAGAGATTGTGGATAAAAGCACAGCCCAACACATTTCACTTTTTCGAAGACCCTCAAAGTTCTCTGACCTTTTGTGAAAGTATAAGTTAGGATATTGATGATTTTTTTTTAAGCCATATTCAGCGTGGTTGTGTTTCTAATAGAAAAAGTTAAAGGAATGTTCTGGGTTCAAAACGATATGCTTTATCGGCACAATCTGAGACATGCTGTTAGCACGGACAAAGAGTTGTTTCATTATTGTCAATGTACATAAACAACATTTTTAGTCATTCTCACATTAAATTATTAAAATGCAATCTTCAGCTAATTGTTTTCCATGTTCATTGTATTGTTGTCATCCCTAAATGTAACTTTTAAATCAATTTGAGGTTAATGTTTTTTTATTATATATTAAGATTATATATGCTAATCATAGGATCCTGCTATTGCCCATTTATCAATTATCACTTACATTTTTAAATAAGAATTGACTTACTGGTGAAAATAACAATTTCTGATATCGCACATATAATGGGATATTTGCAGTTTTTATTGACTTTATATGATTGTGGCTAATAGAAAAGGTAACACTAAACTCAGGCTAACATGCACAACTTTTACGTCTCATTTCAAAACTCTGCATTAGTGTAGTGTACATGTGACATTTGATTGTTTTGACAAACTAAGGGACAAGCTTAAATAATTCTTTATGGTAATAGAGCTTAACTTGTATCAATACATTCCTTTAATTTCTCAGAATTGAATTTGTTATGGAATTTCCCCTTACTGTAAGTCAATTTCAATCAATAGAAAGGTGGACAGACAAAAACAAAAGTATGAAAAAATACAGTCTTTACAGTTGTCCCGTCCAAAGAAAGTCCTTATAGTCCTGTTGTTTCAAATTGAATTTGGTTTGTGCGCCAAATGAAAAAGCTGCTGCAGGTAATTAAAATAATTAAATCATTCTTCTTCTTGTTCCTCTCCCAACTGGAGGTAATGAAATCTTAGTAGCCCTATGCTGGTATTCTGAATACAGGCCTTACAGTGTGCACATAGGATTCCTTGAAATCAGATATCAAGTTCACAGCAGATATGTGGCGTCCATTTGTCCCTTTTACCCCCTCGCCTCTGTTTGATGCTCTCGACAGCATTACTCAGCCGTGCTGATATCAGTCCATTCTCATTAGCCCAAATTATCATGGTTTGAACACATTAGCGGCCTCAGCTAACAGCCGTTCTATTGAATGCTGGGTAGAGTGTAGAAGCTGCAAACTTGCATTCACATGGCATATGTTTGTTTTCGTTAGATTTACATGTGTGACTTTTTTTCCACCACTGTCACCATGTTGCAAATAACCGTGTGTGTGTGCTGTTGTGAATGGCCAGCTGACCTTTTGCAGTACTCGGGTTGTTGTCTGAGGTGTCATTTACCTGGCTCAAATAGTAAGCAAATCAGGGAATGATACAGGCAAATGTTTTTAGGCCTCCATAAGAGACTCGCATTGTTGTTTGTGGTATATTTCTTTCCTGAAGATGTATTCAAAGGCTGTCCAGTGCAGTAAACTGGTTGAGAAATTTGTATGTAGAAAGGGAAAGTCTACCCAAAAATAAATTCTGTTATTATTAAAAATAAATAAATAAATGAAAGGATGAAAGAATGTTCACAAATTTTGTTTGAAATTGGTCCTTGTAGCCTTTCTTGAGACCTTCTTTCGAGAATTATTTCCTGGCAAAGACATAATCGAGAATCGCAGGATATGTAAATCTTGACCATTCCCAAATGTCAGCCCTTCTTCTGTCTGTTCTCCGTGAGATTCCTGTTTTGTTCCAAGTGAATAACACCATTGTTTTACCACAAGCACGGGACAAAAAGCAGTCACTCTGTCTTTCATCTGAACCTTTGAAGCTGCATTCGGCATATGAGCGTCTCCAAACAGCCGTGCAACTGTATTAGCTACGCTATGCATATTCATGTTCGTACAGAAGCTCTTGAGCTCGTAACAAGAGCTCGCTCACAGTTTCTATTGGCTCTGGATGGGGATGTAGTAAGAAGCCGGTGTCTGGGGAGGAGAGGAAGGAAATGAGGCTATGCTGTGGGACTGGGGGAGGGAGATATTTTTGATAAGGGACTTTTATTCATCACTCTGGTTGAAGGCAGGGGGGCACGAGGGGACGGCTGATGTCATTGGGTCTGGGGATTTTTGGGACATTCACCACAACACACAACTCTGTGTTATGTCAGTAATGTAGCCAAAGCTGTTAAATCAATCGTCATTTTTATCCGTGCACTTTGGTACGAGCGCTATAACGCCTCTGTAAGACTTGTGAAGTTTTTTTTTCCTGTAAATATGCACACTTTACAAGATAATTGCATTTATTTTTATAGCTGCTGAGCTGAATTTTACTGTTTTGTTGGGAGCTTTGCATTGAATTGTTTGTGCTGTCAATCAAAGCTCATGCAGTGATTAAGACCCGACTCTGCCTTAATGAATGCAAATTGGCACATCTGCTTCTGTGAGCTAGCTGGCCAGACTGTTCAATTAGCGTGATTGATCAATTATCCTCCTCCTGCTGATGTGAGGATGGAGGGAGAGTGGCGGAAAGAAAGAAAAGCAACAGTGCGAGAAGTGAAGGGCGAGGAACGCTTCGGTCCAAATCCCTTAAGTCTGCCTATTAAAATATGCTCTTTAGATTTGATTAGACTAAATTGATAGTGATGGAATGATTTAAGTCATGCTTACACTTTCTGCAACACAGATGTAAAATTGACTTTGACAAGACAAATTGAAATCATGACTTTTCTTTCTTTTCTTTTTTTTTTTTACAGGAAATCTGGTCTGTGATGTTTTTAAATTGCTATGAAAAGTTCCTTGTTTGTATCATGTACTGTAGATCCACCATCATTGGGCTTTATTATCACTGATGTGCAACTTCATTATGCAAAATTTAACTTTTTAAACATTAGCAGTTTACTGTTCAGCGGTTAGGTAGTTTTTTTTTATTAATCAAGACTGTATTTATTTAATTAATATATATATATTAGAGCTGTCAAACGATTAATCGCGATTAATCGCATCCAAAATAAAAGTTTTTCTTTACATAATA
>JAUCMS010000034.1:2969697-2981657 GCA_032357445.1 Enteromius radiatus | reverse complement strand
GTAAAGAAAAACTTTTATTTTGGATGCGATTAATCGCGATTAATCGTTTGACAGCTCTAATATATATATATATATATTGTAAAATAAATTTAAAATCTTTTTATTTGTACATATTCTAAAAAGTAAATTATTTCTGTCATGGCAAAAAGATTTTTGAGCGGTATTCAGTGTTCCAAGATCCTCCAGAAATCATATGCTCATATAACATTTATTATTATTAGTGTTGAAAACAGTTGTACTACTTTATTTCAAATGGAAATCTTTTGTAACATTTTAAATGCATTTACTGCCACTTTTAATTGACATATCCTTTTATTAATTGTCATATTATATGCATTTACAGTAAAAAAAAAAAAAAAAAAAAATATATATATATATATATATATATATATATATATATATATATAAATCTTCTATTTACATTATGTATTTTACTTTATTTATTTAATTTTTTATGTTCCACAAGTCATACAGGTTTGGAAAAGCATGGGATTGAGTAAGTGATAACAATTCTTTTTTATAAGTGTCATATAAGTGCTATAGCTGTTGTGGTGACCAATCAGCTTCCAGAACTGGAACTATCTGTTTCCTAAGGGACGTTCCGAAATTGCTTTTTACATTTGTCAACATTTTAGCCTGCTGTAATGAAGAGAGAACTCGGTTGTCTCCTCAGTATGTGTTGTTAATACCTTGAAAATGACAAATTCATCCCTCTCTTAGCAGGCTTAGGTGGCAGTCTAATGGGAGTATTATTTATATGGCCCTGTTGATTAAGACTTAGCTGCTAAGCTCATTTTCCAAACATTAGCGGTAGCGTGTCTCTGAGGGACCTGTCTGGGCTGTTTCAGAGACAGATCAGGGCTGGAGTGCTGGTATCTTTAATGGTGACATACCCAGATAATAAAGCCCTGCTAACAGGCCCCATATAGGCCTGAGTTTCCTTCCAATTGCATTTGCCAAGCCTTATGTGGCGAAACCAGACTTAACAGAACTCTTTCTGCTCAAGATATCAGGATTATCATTCAAAACTATTAGCAAAGACAACCCAGGGATAAGATCTTACACACATATTTTATCTTGTTTTGACCTAGTCCATCTTTTTAATATGATTGTGTCATTGTTTCAACACTGTTAAATAAATTAGGTCACTTTGAAAGTTCATCCAGCAATAGGGCAAAGTCTGAAACCAGGGGCATCTGAGTCCTTCCTCGAGGTTTGGCATGCACGCCACTAAGGGATCACTCACTCACACGATGACGCCACTCACCTCACACTCTGGCGCGGACGACGACCCCTACGGTTCTGGACTATTAACCTAGTCTGCGAGGATTAATCCAAAAGGGGTCAGCGGCTTAATTTGCGCTTGATATGCACAGATGACAACACGCAAGAAAAGATTGCATTTTAATTGGCAAACGCTTAACTTAGTGGCTTGACTTTGGGCTGGCCAAGGGCCAGATTGACTGTGTGATCTGCTAAAGCCGTATTTGACATTTAAAAAGGCTGAGGGGGGATGCATGGTCAGTTACACCGCTCCACTCTTCCTGGGAGGCTCTTTACATGAAACAGACAGCGTCTACACTTTTTCCTGAAATACATTTAGAAATGATGCCATTATTTGTTTTGTACTGTCTCCATAGCATTTTTCGCATTCAAAGGTCTTCCAAAAACTTTTGATAAGATCTCGCTTATAGTAAAATGAATGCTTTTTTGACAAGTTAATCAATTTTCGTTATCTTCATTGTCTCTGTTTAGCAGCTGTCAGTTCTGTTCATATCTGATTTTCACACTGTTTTGATAAACTACTTATTAAATCTGGTCTAATTTCCCTCATGATCTGAAACATATCACTTCATTTCAGCGATCTCCGTTTCAGCCTATTCTCAATTCCCACTGCTTGCTCTTTAATGTCTCATCTACTGCCACTCTTATCCATTCCCTCCTCCTTCTTTATCTTTTTACTTTTTTTCATTCCACTGCTTACTCTCAGATCTAGCCGTCTTCATATTAAAGTGCTTATTAAGTCAAACCAAAATGTCAGCAGTATTGACACAAAGGAAAGGTGTCTTCTTTAGGATATTCTGATATACGTGCTCCAATATGCTTCCAGTATAATTTTTAATAATGATCTTAAACCCTATATTTTAATTGCTGTGTACATTAAGGAGGGCTTCTTTTATTAGTCTGAGTTTTATTTGATTTTCTCATCATTTCCACCAAACATCACTGTCAGTGTTTTTGAGGTGTGAACGGCAAGTTGCGGCACATCGTTTTGAATTTTGGTTAATATGCTATCTTGGTCTCATCTGACCACAAAATCTTTGCCCTCATTGCAACTGGGTCACTTTTTTTTTTTTTGGCAAATTATAGTTGTGAACGCTGTAGATACTTGTGTTCATGCGTGTTCATGAAGAGTTGTACAGAGGGTTCTGGATGGTTTGATGTATTTTCAGTTTGCTGATAATTGAATTAACAGTTCAGTTAGACTCTTTATTCATTATTTTCACAGCTATTCTTTTGACGTACAACCTAAATGATGAAGTTTTAACAGAGTTTTCGTCCTGATAATGTAGCAGCAGTTTTAATGATTCAGAGGTACAAGCAATTATTATGTTTTATAGTTTTACAAAAGAGAATTATCCACCATTCATGAGTCACATAGAGGTTTTATGGGTTATTAGATCTTAGGGTTATTAGATATTTTTATAAAAGGATGTTTTGCATGCATGTTTGGGGTTAGTAATGAAAGTTCTTCAAGCACAAGTCTGATTGTAACAAGAAATGCCTTCTGCATTTGACCTTGTACACAAAGATTTTATAAGGGATGTTTGACCTCATCTTAAGGAGGCGGTTTACCTAATAAATAGTTCAAGTAGAATTGTTTTCTTATCACTGGGGTAAATCAATGACCAAACTGTGGCAACAGTTCACCTGTTTTGTCAATCTGCCCACTAAAAACAAACACTCCTTTCTCTGAGTAAGCTTAGTCTTGGTATTTCTGGAGGAAAGTGTTGTCATTTCTGCTAATTACAATAAGAGGAATCAGAAATGTTTAGGTTTAGGTCAAGAATGAAGATAATTCTACAGACAAGTACTACAGACGTTTGTTTCTAATACACAGCACTGAAATGACGCAGAGTGTGGAGACTGTTGTGGTTGCTCGGAAGAGTGCTTTATGTAGAATTTCTTTGCTCAGATTTTTCCAAGACACCAATGTCTGCAGTCAGAGTTTAGTTCTTTCAAAATGAACTAAAATTTTTCTCAAGTTCTTACAAGAACACATAATCTTAGCTAACACATTCGCAGTCATTTAATAGCTCTACACTCTTACTGTATTTCAGCTAGTATCATGTTTGTTTCTATTTTTACGTCTCATAAAGAATTTTAGGGGAACATCTAAGACGTTGATACTTAACTGAAACATAACCGAGCAATAAAACCTTTCTTTAGGATGATGTTTGAACGAGAGTGTGAGAAAGAGTTTGACTTTGACCAGAGAATTGTAGCATTTTGTTAATGGACAATATCAGACAAAAAAGAGGATTTTTTAAATTTTTTATTTTTTTTATTATTTGCATGGTACATTTACTCTTCGATGGCCTGGCGGTAAAAGTCAGATTTTCAAAATGAATGGTCTATTCTTAATGGAGTGAAGTACACACGTCAGGTTAAAAAAGCACTGTCTTAATAATATACCACACTAAGAGCTGCAACAATAATGGTGTTGAATTAAGCCTCCTGCAGCTTTTCAAAGTGCCCTTTTTTATAGGACAAGGACTCCCTTTCCTCTGGGCTTTCAGTCTAGAACAAGAGCACAGCCCCTCTTTGGAACAAGCCATTTTCTCTCTCTTCTGAAACAAAGAGCTACATTTGGTTCATTCTTCTGATAGCCACTTTATAAGACCCTGTGTCTCTGACAGCTCTCTAGATGCAAGGTCTGAATTCGTGGTAATTGTTGTTCTTTTCTCTTTCACATGTTATGTGTGACCAGGTTGCTGTGGAAACACAGTTTGTTGTTTACCTCACAACAGAGACCAGCAAGAATCAGAGGCAACAGAATATTTCTTTTTTACTTATAGTATCCCTTCCAGAAGGGAATATAAAGGATGTACCACATTAAAGGATTTAAAGTAAGGCCGCGTCCCACATCAAGCCAAACTTTATGCTTCCCAGCAACCACGAAAATGGAAAATGGACTGTACACAGCCATATTATCAATGACACATCATTTAGGAGAGCGCATTTAAAAGACTAGGGGCACTTGGGGTCATGTGTTGAATTGATGAACATGAAGCCCTGAAGCGCACCAGTCTCGTACCCTCTCGCAGTGCTCTTTGAGAACGTCCCTGCTCCCTTTGAGCATGATGCTTGTTACCTGGTTACTGCCAAGAGATTCTTGTTTTCAGCACATGTCGTGCCTCATTGACGTCAGAACCTCTTTTTTCACCCCACCACCCACCCACCCCCTTCCCTCTCATTTTCTAACAAGACTGATATTTTTCATTTAAAAACCAGGCCTTCTTCAAGAGGCTAAAATAAAAAGAATACAAAGAAACAAAAGGCCCAGAGCGAGGTGGGTCTTTGGTAAACATTAGTCTCCAATGAGACTAATGAGGCAGGCTCTAATCTCAAGTGCTTGAACATAGACGCGCTGACTCTGAGCAAATAACCCTGGTGCTCATTCACAGAGGAAACAAGAGGGGGACGAAGCACGTCGCAAATGAATGACTAATTCTGAACTATCATTTTCACTCTCAGCTCACTGGATAAATATGCTGTTTCTGTCCAGTAAATCTGTACTTCAGGATTTACAAACGTATTAAGTTAAGGGTACATTTTTTTTTTTATTCTCTTTTTTTTTGAAGCCGATACTACTAGTTGTGCACCTTGTTAGAGTAACATTGTTAGGTAGCTGAATTTTTTTCAGAGGAACATTAGGCAAATTGATACCCACTGTATTTTCCTCGATCTGGCCCACAACCGGTTGCCTACATATTGTGACTACTGAACTATGTTTTTACTGGTAATGAGACAAATTATATATTTGGCCACTGTGAGATTATGAACATTGAAAGATTGTCAATATTGATTGTCCTGTAATAACAACAGGTTCAACAAATTGAAACATTTCTCATGAGTTTAAGAGACACCCAAGCTTGGTCTTGTATTGCCATGATTTCAACAATGAACCATAGCTCCTACCATATATTAAAGGCCAGTTTATCAACTGAAGTAATTATTGAGTTTAATCTGCTAATATCTTAATGTAATGAACAGAAATCAATAAAACCATCTGTCCAGTCAAGACTGACAGCAAACCTTACATTTGTGGAGTCCTGCTTAAACAGTTGTATTCTTTTATAATATAAAATCATTTTATTACAGCACATACTTTGCTCAAATTTGTTCTTCTTACCAACAATAAGATAAGACGTTTTAAAGAAATAAAATAACGATATTATTCAATATATACATTATTGTGGATATATACATATATTTTACATTTACATATTTATTTTTGAGCAAATGTTTTCTCTTCGTAGCTGGAAGTTTGTACATGTGCTATCATTTGGTGGCATCTTTGAGGTGACTGTTGACTGCTTTTCCTTGTTTGTTTGTCTTCTCAAGTCTTTGTGCAGCATAGCAGTATGAAAAAGAGTACTAGAGCAGCCACATCTGGCGGTAGTCTTCACCCTTGTGCTCTCAGCCCTGTTAAGTCCTGATAGGTGTGCCCATGACAGATCCATGCCTGCCCTCTCCTTGATGGGTTCTTGAGGTCCTCCAGGAAAAACATCACATTGATTGACAAACAGAAAAAAAAAAAATCTTTGTGAGACATCTTTACATTCTCATAATATTTCTCATACATGCCGTATGGACATGACAACCAACAATAACAAGCAACAGTTTCTAAATAGGGGACAGTTTCGAGGACGGTATGGGATTGATAGAGCATTGCTTTTCTTGAGATTGGTGCTAGACTGTCCTAACTGTCACAGATAAGAGGTTTTCAGTCATTGTCAGTGTTTAGATGCAGTAAATGGAAACAAAAAATTTACTTGAACTTAACAAACCACTCTCCTCTCTCTTTCTCTTTCTTTTTCCTGGTTACCATCAGAACCAGTCCCTAGATAGCAGGCGCAAAAGCTAATGGAAGTGTCCTCTTTGGCTATTGATTACGCTCCGGTGGGATGGGGGAAAAGCATCTCCAACACGGGCAAACATGATTGAATGTAATTCAATAAGAGCAAGAATGGGACCTTCTCTCTCACTCTCTCTTTCTACAGTACTGTACCTCAGATACTGTTCCATGGTTCCCAGCTCAGCGATCTGGCACGTGTTTACCGATTTCAGCCATGAATTATTCTCAGATGACGCAAGGCCAGATAGCCTCTGTAATGATTTCAGCGCCGAAGTGAAAGATCATGTTTACTTGCTCCGGCATGATTTGTGATTTAGAGGGTACTTAGTTTGGCGAAATTATTATTCGGGGTTTAGGAACTGGCACATGTAGCGATGTTATGCTTTCAATTAAAATTCTTTCACTTTCAGCAATTCATTGTTTGTTCTTTGCAGGAGTGGGTTGAACTGATCTCAGTGGTGATGTGGACTGCCTGAGGAAGGATTTTAAATCAGTTGACACTGCTTATGGTTTGGTTTTTGCATATGCTTTGATTCATAGTAAAAACTTGGCGGCTCACCACGGATTTGACTTCAAAGAAAGTTTTATGTCTAACACATTCCCAAATGTCTCAGATGTGTTAAGGTTGCATGTACCTAATTTTACAAAACCAGTTTGCAATTGCAAAACAAAAAAATCATTCGGGGAGTTATATGCACGCAGGCAAAACGAAGAAATACACACCTACTCTGTTTCTTCCTTTCCGCTTGAATTAGTTTTAGGACAGCAACACAGCACAGAACACGCGGTTTACTGAAGAGTAAAGTGATAACCTCTCCCATAATGCCCTCCCTTTTCATGGAAACCAGAGTTTTGCGCTGTCTGAGTCATGTGTAGGAGGGCTCATCGTCGTCTTTCCATGAAAGACAACCATGCATTCAAAGTAAAGTTTCATCTCAGATCAGCCTAAACAATCATTACGCATCTGTGCGCTTCACTTAAAGGCTTATCTGGATTACAGACACTTGTAGGTGTGATTACAGTATGTGTTTTCTGTGTCTTTTTAATCAAAGACGACTTGCTTGACGTTTTTACGTGCAAGTTGTCAACCAGAAACCACTTTGTGAGTGCTTTATGAGTTCAGGAAATTATATTGTTCAGCGTTGATGACCTGAAAAAAGGCAAAACCACCGACCACCTCATATATAAATGCCTGTGTGAATCAGTCCACCACAAGCCCACAGGGTTGTTTGTTAAATATGTTTGCCAGCCCATTTGTCACCTCTGCGCCCCGTCCTTTGACCTACCGCACCGCACAATGTGAGTATCAAGGCCGCGGTCAAGGCCGGCGGTTTTCAGGGGGCGAAGTGCGTGAGGAGAGGTGCGCTCTCACAGATTGATGAGGCCTGCTCTGTGGCAGGGGTATAGAGTGTTACAGAACAGACGTCCTGCTGGCACGACCTACCCTCTCTGCTTTCTCCTCTCTGCCTTATCGGAACTCCTAATTGTCCTTATGAATATTTTAGAGGAGAGCAGGAACGGAGGGGTTCAGGGGGGACTATTGTTTCAAGGGCTCTGATGGCTAATGATCCAGTCTGCGGGTCAAGACAAGTGGAAAAGACAGACAGGTAGCGAACGAAAGAAAGACTAACGGGTTCATAGGAAATGGCTCCTGTGAAGGATGAGGAAAACGATGCATCTGTCTCATCGAAATCTCCCACTTCTTCCTCTCTTTGTTCGTCATTAACTGTAATAGTTTTACTGTAGATTTGACTGTTGAATAGATGAGATCATTTATTTAGGCCAGTGGGACTGGAGAGCAACATCGCTGGAAAGAAACTTGAGCGATGACTTTGATATGCCTTCACCTCAATTTTGGTTTCAATTCCCAATCTGCTCTCATGTCTCAAAATACCCTTGATTGTGAAAGCATTCCTTCCCTCGCTGTGGCTGCTAATAGCTTGATCAAACCCGCCAGCATACAGTCTGCGAACATCTGCTTGTCTTTGTGGGAAACTATTGCTCCTGGAAGTGTAACACACTCTTGCGAGCTAATATGAAAAGGCGTATTCATATAAAAGCAGCGATCTCAGCGGTCAGCCGGTGGTAATTAACTGCAGTACGTGGCGATAGAGATGCATCAGATGCTAAAACGGCTGTCGTTTTATGCGGCCTGCATTGTGAGGCAGATTTTTTTGGGTGGGAGGTGGCATGGATTTCACAGTATATTGTTTTTCTAAACAGCTGCACAGAGATCATAATTACCAGACGTTCAACCGGACTCACTTGCTAAGAACGAGCCCCTGCGGTCCAGCTTCCTCTGAGAAGACCGTTCAGACAATAGCACAGAGGCAGGAAGGACACGCATGAGGTCACATCCTGGTTTTTGATTTAGTAGCCCTTAGAAAGAGATCTGACAAAGTGCAACAAACACACAGACGTGTTTTACACAAAGCTATTTTTACACATATATGTTAAGTATAAGGGTTATTTTGTTCAATACATCATTTTTTATGATTGATTAGGCATGAAGTGAAGTCAAATTCACAATATATATTGTTTCAGAGGATGAGATATATTTATGCTTTATACAGTAGTTGCATTTAGCAGATGAGCTGGGCGATAATATTTTACATTATGCATGTATGGATGTATTTATATATGTATGTATGTATGTAGATAGATAGATAGATAGATAGATATGTATATTTGCATCAACATTCAAGTAAGGACAAAGAGTAAGAGCAATTTCTTGCTCTCAATGCTGATCACAGTATTATGTAAAGGCAGTATTGCTCAACAGATTTCCTATCAACACAGCTTTTTAGGGGTACTGCTCAATCTCCTCTTTAATAATCATGCTAAACAAAATGCACTGGACACAGTGGTGATGTCATAAGGATAAGCATGCGCCTCAGTGTTGCTACAGGGACAGCGGCTGCTTTACAACTCTGCAGGGCTAAAGATATGGAGATGCCTGCTGGAAATGAGGTTAGGACAGATTACACCAGCCGCCCGGGGATAAACCGGGCCTCCATTTTGAATGCAACAATATTTGATTGAGAGTGCAAACAGCAGAGATTTGGTAAAATACTGTCCACTTCGTTCTCTCTCTTTTTCAGTCTCTTCTCCACACACACACACACAGCTGCATCACAGTACTGTATGATTTAATCAGAAACGGAGGATAAGCTCTCCACCCTCACTTCACCCATAACACAGCTCACACTCTATCATCAAACTCCATTCTTTCTTCGTCTTTCTTTAGTTTTTCTTAAGCTTCTGCTTTATTTTGAATGCTGTGCTTTTAGGCCTACATTTTCTGTCTATATTTGAATCTTCCTTTTATCCATGTGCAGCACACTCATAACATAAATACAAAAGACCTTTAACAGAACGGGGAGTATGAATGAAATGGTTTTTCAAAGTATACTGCTTCAGCAATTTTACTGTGTACAGTATACCTCGAGTTGTAAGGGAGAGCAGGTAATGAATGAGGCTTATACAAGAGATTCATATCATTTAAATGTATCAGAAGTGACAGACATATAATGTATAAAATAATTTTATAATACTTCCTTTTAATCAAAGATTTCTGAAAATATCAGAATATTAGAATGATTTATTAAGCTGTTTAGAATGTTTTTTTTAATGGCTGTTGAAAAATATTTTCATTTAGTAATTAATTACATTTTTTTAATTACATACTGTATAATTAAATTATACATTTAAAATTATATAGATAATCTGCCGGTGTAAAGTTTTTGAACAGTAAAATATTTAAAGTGTTTAAAGAATTCCTTTCTGAATTTATTTGATCCAAAATACAAGAAAAGCATTAATATTGTGAAACATTTTTGTTTTCTATTTGAATATATTTTAAAATGTAATGCATTCCTCTGAACAAGCTACATTTTAGCATCATTATTGCAGTTTTCAGTGTCACATAATGATTTGCTGATTTTTTTAAATTATTATTATATTATATAGTATTTAAAACCATATATATATGTATATATAAGAGTATATATTTTTTCCGGATTCTTTGATAAATAGAAAGATCCAAAATAAAAAAGCTACATTATACCATTCAAAAACTTGAACTCTTTATATGGAGTGCATATGCTTTATGTGTTTGTTTTTAGGTTTTTGCCTGAATTTTAATATTAGATCAACCCTAGTGCTAAACACTCTCTCCAGACATTTCTGGCAAATCATGTCTTTTTTTGTTGAGCTCGATTGTGCTTTCTTATGCAAGAGGTTTAACTTGTTTCACAGTATTTCTCTTTCCAGTAATCTTTCCAGTGGCTGTTCAGGGAGTGTCTGAGAGAGGGAAGTTGTGTGTTGTAGAAGAGGAAAAAATGGCTTTTTAAACTGTCTGGTTTCTAAGTATGTCTCTCTGTCCCTTCCTTTCGTTATTTAGTTCTCCTTTTATCTCAAATGCGCACACACACAAACATTCAAATGCACTCACTACGCAGTTATGTCGTGTTGGCTTTACGTCAGTCTCTCATTTTTAGTGCGGACTGCCAATGCTTTATCAATACAGGTCTGGCATACATTCTATTAAAAAAAAAAAAAAAAAAGAATATTGGCATGAATATTGGCAGCTGTCCCACTGTCCTGTCTCTGAGCCATGCGGGACATGCTGAACAGATTACACAATATGAGTTTTCAGCTCCCTCTCCAGAACCGCTTACGCCAGCACTGCCCACTCTCCCTCTTTCACACACTCACATTTCAGTCTCACACACATACACCGAATGAGCCAGCCATCCCCACACTCCGATAACAATAACACTCCATTTCTCTGATAAAACTTACCATATTAGATAATATTAGAACTGATTAAGAAAATGCTTATTTGGATGCATATCTTTAATACACAGTAAAATACTGTCTAGATTGGCAACTCACAACCATCTTTTTTTTTTTTTTGCAAAGGCTGAAAGGATGTTACATGCAGTCGCCACCTTGGCCTGTTGATGAGTGATCACGGCAGCCATACACTTAAAGGTGTAATTAAGAATGCAAATGATCTGGTTTAATCAAACTTGTGATCAACCTCATGCCCCCATCTGTGCGTGTATTTAATGGATTCACTTGAGTCGCTCATTGCCATCGTTCTTATTTTCAGCTCTAGACAGATTTTTTTTTTTTATTGCTACGTATAATGCACCCTTTTATGGTCGTGCTTACATGTGGAGGCCGCTGATTGGCTGCATCGTGAGGTGAAGGGGCTGACAGGTGTTGGGGGAGAGGGACACCTGTTTGGACATGTGCTGATTTAGTGATCCATTTACTAGAGCTGCGGGCAGTGTCTGTGGGACACCCAAAACATGCCAAGCCATTTAAGAAGGACTTACCAGCATGCCATCCCGGTCTTTCAGACTTCAAAACACTTGGGGGCATGGTGCAGTATGGGGAATGTGCAAATGCGAACTCGTTTACAAAACAAAAAGCCATGCTAGTGCTAATGTATTGCTTTATTTTGGCATATTATGTCACTCTGGTTATGATTTTGACTCGCAATATGTTTGCACAATAGAGCTTAGTGGAGTATTTAATTTTGACAGGAAATGAAAACGAGGCTGTAAGTGACAGTGCTATAGTTTGTTCAATAGTGTAGCCTTTTCTTTGAAATAACTTTATCTCAGAAATTGCTAGTAAATTTTACAATGGAAAGTAACACTTTAAATATTCAATTTTGAGGTAGAAAGACTAAAATAGTATTTTTCTTAATTAATTAAAAAAAGAAAAATTATATATATATATATATTAGTGCTGGGCAAAGATTAATCGCGATTAATCGCATCCAAAATAAAAGTTTTTCTTTACA
>JAUCMS010000034.1:2872694-2966195 GCA_032357445.1 Enteromius radiatus | reverse complement strand
TTTATTTATATATATATATATATATATTTTTATATATATATATATTTTGTTTTAAACGTTTGATCCAAGTTTCATCCATTTTACAGTTTTTTTTTTTTTTTTTTTTGGGACCAAATGTCTCTGTGTCCACCTTCTGGCTAGAATACTGACAGATTCATTGGTTGAGGTAATTGATGTGTTCTTCCCAGCACTCGCCCCAACAGATCTGGAAATTGAATCTATTCTCTCAGTGCTGTGCTCTGTCCAGGTCATGTGATGGAGAAGATTTGCCATTGTATAAAGATGGAGAGACTCTCTCACCGTTTCTCCTCCGCTCATTACAACTGATTTCTTTTAGTCTCACTCTTTCTGGTGGGTTGCAACACCTGGGTTTGTTTGTTCATCTCACAGGACAATTTCTTTAGTCCTTCCAAAACCCAGAGTCTTAGCACAGTCAAATCAAATTTTTTTTTTAAAGTTTAGACAATAGTGATCTTATTGGGTGGTGACCATAACATTCTGCACCTTATAGTAGGTGCCAGACGATTGTTTTCACTGCACCGAATGGACAAGAACAAAGCTTGAGTTCTGTGTCATTAACACACTAATATTCTCACTAACTGGCTCGCTGCACTATTAAGTGAATGGACACTGCCCCTGCTCACACTCACTCTGGATAACTGTATGAATAGTCAGCAATGCACTGCCTGTTGATATGGTTAAATTGCCAGTGTTGCTGTCAAATGATGTAGTTATTTCACCTCTTTTTCCCACCAATATAAAATGTATGTATATTGACTTAAAAAAGAAGAAGAAGAAATTAAAGTATATTGTGTTTTTGTGTGTTTTATTTGTTTTGTTTTGAGAAATTGGCCAAGTGCAGTGCTGGCTACAGCCAAGCTATTTCAAGATATTTCCCAAATTTGCATGCCGTCGTAATATTTCTCATCCCAAGATGTTGTTTTATGTATTGAACCTGGGTCAAAATTGGTGTTCCGAGCACAGTGAAAATGACTCCCAATAGGAGAATTGTTTTCCAGGAGTATTTCTCACTTTATGCCAGGCTTTTTGGACAGCCCAAGGTGATCCGGAGATCTCCCTCCTGAGATTACATTTTTCTACTCCGGCAATCTATCTCCTGTTTTCTTCCATTGTATGATAAAAGCACCAAAGCTCAGGGGTCATCTTTCACTTCTAGTAGAAGCCTGAAGATATGTGCAGCGTACCATTATGGACCATTCTACCTGAATATCCAGGCTAAATGAATCAGAACGCTGCACAGGACCAACTTGCCACCATTCTCCGATTGTACCGTTGCTTGTTGAGATGTAATTCAGTTATCTCTGTGAATGTCAATTTTGATACTGGGACATTTAGATGAAATACAAGCATGGCAGGTTGCTTTAAGAGCCTTTGATGCCACCCACGTAAAGCCCTATGTGTGTGTCTGTTTCTTCCAGCCGACGGCCTTGCCCTCGCAGAACTTCTCCATGCATGTGGCTGTGCCAGTGACGAACCCCAACGCCATGTCCTACAACCCCGGGGCCTCTCTGAGCAGCCAGAGCCTGTCAGCCGCCGCTGCCTCTCTGAGTGACGGTACCATGCTGTCTCCTCCTCAGGGTTCCCTGCACAGAAACGTAGTGTCTGCCGGGCCCCCACAGAGGCCCCCCAGCACAGGCAGTGCAGGTTAGTGCTATTCCCTCAACGTTCTTCCATTTCTACCAGCAAAAGTGGGGCAGGTTCTGGGATTCTGGGATTTTAATGGCTTGTATATCAAGAGATGTGTTTTCTGTCTTATTGCTTTGCTTTGAAAATTCAATACAGATGTTGTTTTTCTACGGTTCACATTGAGAAATCTGTAATAATGGAAGAGTAATGTTGTTTCCCAGCTGCTTTGCACAGACATCTATATGTTTCTTGTTATGCTTTGTGTTTCACACCTTCTCAGCACCAGCATGAGTGGAACGGAAGTGAGATCAATTAGTTATCTCCTGGAAGTGGTCTCCATGACGACAGCAGGCTTTAATACCATCTGATCTTTAAGCTGGTCTGACAGCAGTGGGCTCTGTGGCTGGGCCGCACCAGCCCTAGTGTGAACAATGAGAGACAGACAGACAGACAGATAGTGGATGCATTTACAGTAAATGTGTTTCTGTTATGATAGATGCAGCAGAAAGCTTTTTAGGTTCATACTGAACCCCTATGAGGAACCTTGCAACCTGAAAATCCATAAATAGCTGTTTTGCATTTGGCTCTTGTACGCCTTATTCGTCTTCAAGTTATAACACGAGTGTTAAATGCATGTTTTTCTGCACTGGACACATTAGTCATCCTTTTATCTCTGTTGCTATGTAGGAGGGAGGCATGATCATAGTAAAGTGCAAAAACACTGCTGCACTGCATCGCTGCAAAATAATGTTTGATGTTCCAACAACACCCATTACTGACCTCCACAATACCCAAACACTTACCTTTCGCAGGCCGCTACACGCTCTCTGAAGGTTGTACTTGTCAGTACAAATACTGCTCAAAATCACCATGGCAAGATTTGATTGAGATTATCTTGTTTGGCTGAGATTCCATGATTCAGATTGTTCACATTTCTATGCTTTGTTAGTTTGTTTGTTTCTATGAGTGCTTACATTTTGACTGTCTTTAAGACAACTAACTAAAAATGAAACTGAAAATGTCTGGGACAAGAGCCACTTTGTGTGTGTGTGTCTTTTTGTGTACAACATATATATATATATATATATATATATATATTTTTTTTTTTTTTTTTTAAATATTAAAGAAAAATTTCACAACTGTTTAGTTGTAATTTACAGTATATTCTCATACTCTTTATAATGCATATTGCAAAGAAGTTTGTGTGTACAATTTGTTTGTAAGATATACGTTACTGTTCTAAAGTTTGTTATTAAGGTTTTTTGAAAGACCTTTCTTGTTCTCACAAAGGCTGCAATTATTTGATCACAAATACGGTAAATATAAAATATTACAATTAAAAAAGAAATTCTCTTGTAATTTCAGCAGCATTACTTCAGTCTAATATGATTTGGTGCTCAAGAAATATTAGCAGTGTTAATGGCAGTTGTGCCATTTAATTTATTTGTGGAGATCATGAAAATATATATATTTTTAATCGGTAATCTGTAATGAATAGGACAGAATTTATTTGAAGTAATAAATATTTGTAGAAAATATATAAAAGATTTACTGGCACTTTGATGCATTTTTTTATGCATCCACACAGACCAAAATTACTACAAACATTTGAACAGTAGTATGTAAAAATGTAGTAAAGTATGTAGTAACATGTTAAGTGATAAAAACTAACTAAAGACGAAAAACAGAAATGAAGCAAAGGTCATCTTCATTATTTGTTTTGGGTGTTTTTACAGTTATTGTGCAGTTGCTAAGGTCGCGTTGTAGATTGTTGCTTGGGCATTGCTATACTGTTGTAAAGTGTTCTAGTTGCTAGGTGCTTGCTGTTGTGTTTTGTGGCTGTTGACTGGCCTAGTGTACCTTATAGTCTGTATGTTATTGCTCCATTCATGATTTGGGTCTTTCCTTCAGTCTTTTTTTTTTTGATTGCCTGGCAGGTGAAAGTTGTCAAATCACTTGGATAAATAGCATCCCACTTTTGCTAAACAAGCCACATGATTTGTGTAATCATTCATGTCTGTACTGTAGTATATATGTACTTGTCCAGTACAAGCAATAGCGATTCGTGTTTTAGCGGGTTAGCAGTTTCACTCCTTAAAATTGTGTAACATTCAAATGTGTTTGACACACTAAGAGGGAGCAGAACGCTGCGTGTGAAGGCTGGCCTGTCACACACATGTACCCACACACTCGGAGATAAAAGATGCAGATGGTTAATCATCTCATTTTGTGCATCTCATTAGGTGACACGCTGGGTCCCCTCACAGAGCTCGCAGTGGCGAGCGGTGTTAGCTCCAGCCCTGCGGGTAAGTCCTCTGGGGTGACTGCATCAGCTCCTGTGTCAATAGATGTTTCACTTCACAGGGTTTTCTAAATCCGCTTCCTGCTTTTATGATTGATATGGTTGATTTGTAATAGGGGATATCATTTTCAGGACATATGTCGCCCTCTTTCTTCGTCCTAATGGAGCGGCACCATCTTTACCATATGCGAGCAGATAAGCGCGTCTCTCTCAATCACTTCTCTTCTGCTTAGAGTATAACTGGCATGTTACAGTAGAGCACACCACCCCCTTCTCTCTCTTGATATTTGGAAATCTAGGCCAAACTGTTATGAGCCAGTGATGGATGTCGAAGTGACTCTGCCCTTTATGAGGACATCAGAAGGATATTATCAAGGCTTTTTCTATGGCTTCTCATGAAAAAAGAAATATATTAGCATATTACAATTATCATTCACAGAAAACCTCTGAGGTTGTGTGTCACAGGCCTCTTAGCTGCATTTTCCACCCAGATGGAAGAGCATTAAGTTGTGCCAGAGCTGACTTGTGGGTTCAGGCGTTTTGATAGAGCGGGTGTAAACAGTCATGTGATGACGGGAAATGGCGGCAGCTGCAAGCGTCTCTGCCCTGCTGCTGGTGTGTACACA
Organism: Enteromius radiatus; assembly: GCA_032357445.1. Classification (NCBI taxonomy): domain Eukaryota; kingdom Metazoa; phylum Chordata; class Actinopteri; order Cypriniformes; family Cyprinidae; genus Enteromius; species Enteromius radiatus. The sequence continues at coordinate 2,961,620 of JAUCMS010000034.1, read as the reverse complement.
CACTGTCAAGTCACCAAGGACGCACACAAGGTCATGTGTCCAACTGTTCCTCCCTGACAGTTACAAATACAAGGGTTGCCTCCGTACTCTAGTGGGCCGCTCTGTCTATGTCAGCGATAGACTAGGGCTACTTTTTCAACATTACAAAGCACCCAAGCACAAGAGCGTGACTGCTGGAACAACAGGCCGTGAGATGCATGCTCTCTCACGCGATCTTGAAGATTTCTCTTGCCCTAATTTGCTTCTTTTTTTTTTTGGAAAACTTTGAAAAATTATCCCTACAGAAGTCAACCAGGAACATCAGACAGGTGCAGGTGCAGATTAAATGCAGCTCAGCAAGAAGTTCCGTTCCGTCTGTGTCTGCGCACGAAACGGTTAACTGTGTTTCAGCAGCTGATTCAGACAGGCAGGTAAATAAACTCAGCATTTCCTTTAAGGCCTCGGCCCCCTGCCTTCATCCCTCCCGGCCCCCTCGAGTTTCCTTCCCCCTATTGACAGGTGCATCTGTTTTCCTGGTACTGTAGCAGTCCTTATACGGATGGCGTAAGTCTGCTAAATGCCTGACCTAGCAGAACCCTGCAAGCATTCGGACCATGACATCCCTCTAAGACTGTTGTGCACAATGACTAGGCAACCTGTCATAAGCATTCTGTGGCGATGAGAGACAGGGACAGGTGGTATTTAACCATCTTTTTTCCAACTACACACACACATACACACAGAGAGATATGCACTTACTGAGTGCTAAGTGTCTGAGACTCACTTGATTGAATGTACACAGTGGGAGATAATATTGGCTTTTGAGTCTCCTATGAGATCATGTACAGTGTAACACTCAGAGCTTTTTGGTAATGAATACCTCAGAGTACTTTTTCAGTAACATAGAGGAAAATTCATTGCTATTATGTGCCCGATGCCTCTCATCAGTCTTTTAATAATTGTCAGACATTTATGAGCCAGTCCCCACTAGCATAGTCCCTTTGTGACAGTAGTGTATCTCTGTAGAATCAATATTTAGAGATTTGAAGCAAGGATGTTGCTTGATATAAATGACACCCGGGGGTTCGCCTATTAGTGCCATATCATAATGCAAAAATATCTACACCATTTAAATCGGAATTTTATATTTTAAAGGAATGTTAACTTGGCTATGAAGGCTGCTGTCAAGGTTTGGTAAAAAGACATAAGCAAAAACATACCCTTTGTATTTGACAACAATATTTTAATGTATTATGAAGTAATTAAACATATTGCCTATAAAAAAAGATTTTGGAAATTATTTATATAAATAAAAATGGTTAAAAATACATAAATACAATTAGTAAAAATGTTAATATATATATATATATATATATACCTTCCTCTTTACTACTAATTTTACCATGAGATAAACATGAATGAACATTTCGTCTCACGTAATCACTCAATCTGGGTTTCAGCTGCAAAAATACAACTATATACTGTTTTCAACTATATACATTTATCAACTATATACTGTTTACTATTTATTTGACCTCTTCCTGATGTCTTAATTTTTTAGTGTATGTTTTAATACATCTGTTAATTATTTCGTGTATGTTTTAATACATCTGTTATGAAACAAGTTATGACAGCCACTGTCTAAATGAATATATTTCAACAATAAATATGCATTTTAGAATTTAGAAGTTACACTCATTTAAAAATAGCAATTTACATGTCTGCATACATTAAGTTGAGTGTTGATATTTGAAGACAATAGTAAGTTTTTGTTGTTGTTGTTTTATTAGTTAATAGTATAACCTTTAGTTATAATTTAATTTAAAAAACATATACTGTGTATATATATATAAATGATGCCAATATAACCCCCACTTTTGACTTTGAATGGGTGCAAAGTCTTTTCCCATAGGCAGACAGTTAGCAGCAGAAGTGAGAGGGAGAAGCGAAATATAGCTCAGAGAGAGCGAGCATAGTCCCGTGAAACTGTCGCAGATGAGTGATAGAGAAATGAAGTGTGCGAATCTATGCAGGGACGGCACCCTGTGCTGCCCGTGGGAACGCTGCCGTCTTTTCTCGAATGCATAAAAACTGCAGCTACATTTGACTGTAGTTTCGTAAATGTTATGTCTGATTAATATACTTTTGGTTTAGCTTGTTTATTAATGAACCAAAATGAATGCAATCGAAGCTAATGTATTTTTAATTTAGAAAAGATTTGGGGCTATGGCCCAGCTCAGAGTGTTTAAGGTACTGGATGTACAGTGCTTAACTGACAGTGGCATTATGGGGTGTGGCAAGGAGCGTGTGCCCAGAGGTCTCAGGCCTTTGGCTCTGTGGTCACATAGCGCAGACTTTGGATCTCCGATCACATAGCGCAGCTGTTGTTTGTTCCAAACAGACTCGACCAGCGTGGCTGCCTTGGAGAGGAACCACTTCAGTGCTCCTGTCAGATGGCCATTCCTTGCATACTTCTGATTTTTCTCAAGCAGAAGGCACTGGGAGAGCAGGGACATCTCAGAGCAGAGCCTGCAGGAATGCGGCTCACAGCACTCTTCTTCTGCTCTCTCCCCTGAGTAGAGCGACCTCATATTGCCTGAATGAGTTCAGCGCAATGCTCTGATCACCAGTTAAGCCAAAGGAATGGTGAAGAGGATCCAAGCGTTAATCCAAGCACATACACCGGCTCTCCTCTTCTGGGAAAGAAGGCTTTTTCATCATGTTGACATGCCCAGCTGGGGTGCAAATGAATCTTTTTGTTCGTGAAATATAAGGCTCGTGTTGTAGCACAATTCTTTCTCTTTTGAAGCGATTCAGTGTTACCTAACTGTGTACAGTTGCTGGAGGTCAGGATGAATCATCAGCACTGTGAAACAAAATGGCTTAGTTTCCTCTCAGGAAAGTTCTCTGATATAGAAGCTCAGCACGGTTCCAGCAGAATGTTTGGTTTCGGATCATTTTCGTTTCAGATTTTCTTTCGTTGTTGACTTTTGCAGGGAACAGAAGGCCTAGTTTCCCTCAAATTACCCAGATCCCATTGTTGACTAACAAATCATTGGCACTGTTTTTTTGTATTGATGCAAAGGAGAATATATTTTTTCACATGGTGAATTTTTTTTTTTTTTAAATTGATCTAGGCCTTGGTTACACAACATTTTATTTTATTTTATTGTTTTAATATTATTGTTTATAGAATTTTTCATATTGTGTGTATCGTTTTAACTATTTGTAATTTATCTAAATGACTATAAGTGTAGCTTATTCAGAAAGCGTTATCTCTCTACATTGAGTTACCTTTTTTCTACTTTAACATCTGTCCTTGTGCACAGATTCTGGAGTTCTATGTGATGTTTATTTGTATGTGTGTTATTTTGTTATTTGTGTGTGGAGACAGCCCAGCACAAACCACTTATGGCTGAAGAGCCCACAACTCCAGAAGGTGAACTAGTCCTCGATGCTTTGTGCTCAATCTCCTTTTATCCAAGAGATCTTTCGATCATCTCCATCTTAACAGCACCACTTCTAAGGTCTGTGTAAGGGTTTGTGCTTCAGAATTGGAAAACCACGAGTATGTAACATGTTAAGACCTTGTGTTTTCCGATAATGCTGGAGTGTTAAGTATTAAAGAGCTAAATTGCCATATATTCAGTATGCTCAAGCAGCTAAGTTGCTGGTTTGGCAGCCTAATTTAATTAAAAGTGAAACGATGTGAAGTTTGATAAAGTTAGATGTGCTTTCGGCATGGGATCACAGAGGTGTGGCTGATACACTAGAAGAGCAGATCCCACACATACAATTAGTGCATTGCAATAAATTTGGCACTATGACTTGATGTGTTAAAGACACCTTATTCAAGCTGACAAGAGCAAGCTCTCAGCTTTGCAGATTACGCCAAAGTTCACAATGCGTGATCGTGCACGAAGAGGAAGTGATGCAAATATAATGGTTCCAGAAATACATCATTTGTGTTCTGATGAGCACCAATTAGCAATCTGATGAGCCGATCTTTGAGGCGATCTTGAATTCAGTTCTGAGCAGCATTCACAGATGTGCTTTTTGGCCGTTCAAGACCTTCTCTGTTAAAAACAAGAGTGTGTTTGGAGTCGTATCTCCGTTATGCAATGTGCTTCGAAGCTACACAGCTTTCTTCATTAATACTAAAGAATTATAAGCTGTTGAGGAGCAATTTGAAACCCTGTTTGTGTGTCAAAAGAATGTTTCTCAAAAGACTGGCATTAACCTAACCATGTCTTGAGGTCCACGCCATCACGATCCAGTGCTCTCAGTCTTTCTTTTTTAGATTCCTCATGGAGGTATTACAAATCATATTTATTTTTTATACAAAAGGGCTCTCCAAGTAAAATATGAATCAGATTTTTTATTTTTTTTTTGGCATCAACAGTTGGAACACTTTTCCCAGCTCACATTGTTCTTGTGCATGATTTCCAGAGCCAAAACAATATGGCTGCACCCGTTAAAGAGGTACTGTTCAGCCTCATTAATTAAGACTATAATTAGAATTTGGACTCTGTTCCTCTTAATCTATTAGGGAGGCGAAGCTTTGATTCTGAAATCCATTAGTCTTTTCTCATTCATGCATACTTGGCCCCTTTGAAGACACTACGTTGCTCAAGGTAATGATGACTTATAAATGGTTAGGACTTCTCTGGTGCTGTATATCAAAACAGCCTTGCTTTGATTTGTTTTGTAAAAGCGGGTCATTATGTAACCATGCTCTCATAGGATCATGCATTACTCAGAGCTGAGCGAGAGACTTATTTTTTTCTGGGTAAGCAGGATTGTTTAAGACAGAGACGTAATAAGGCATTACTCTTCTGTAGTTGGCATTCATTTAGGAATTGTGACACTGGGTTCACTCTGTTCAGTATGAGGGAATTCAATGTGCGACTTACATAGAGCGAAGGGGTGGGGACGCTGGTTACAGCTCAGAATCAGAGCAGCTTATGTCTCAGTAGGGCCTCAGTTACACATTCCGCCTTTTTGAGAACAGGCGCCTTTTTCAGAAATTGGGAGCATTTCAACATAATGATATCATCCTCCCTCCTTTTGATCATTATCAGAGTAATGCACTGCCGCTGTGCTTTTTTACAGTAATTACAAGATATTTTCCTCCCTCTCGCTACAGGTTCACACACTCCAGTGCTCACATTCATCTTATATTTCCTGTCAACTGAATAAACATTTACAGTACCAGTCAAAAATCAAGACACCTACTTGTTCTGCATTTAGTCATCAAAGTATTACATGTATCAAATTATAAGTATATATATATATATATATATATATATATTTAAGATTAAGATTAAATTTTAATATTGCATAATGAAGATATAAAATAAAACAAAATAGGAAAAATACAAAATTACAAATTTAAATATAATTTTAATTAATAATTTAAAATTATTATATTTTTTATTTGCATTTTACATAATAATCTAATTATGCAGTTCATTTATAATTATTAATCATGGTAAATATATCTGTTACATATACAGTATGTTTCTATTTGACCTTATGCATGCATTATTTATTTCTGCTTCTACTTGTGTAGACTTATCCTCATTTTCTGTGTCATTTATATAAAAGCATATGCAAAATGAATAAATGATAATGTTCTACTTGCCAAGTTTTGTGATAGGTATTTATTATTCTCACTGATGAAACATCTGATGCAGTCCTTAAGTTTTTAATTACAGCCCACAAAATGTTTGCATTTGTTTTTGTTTTTTTTTTTTATCCAAGATGGATGCGTTTTAAAAATAGAAAACACACACATCTGCATGAAGATGTAGCTTCCATGAGATTCACTTGCAATCTGGTATTAAAGTCTTGTAAGTTGCCACAGTGACCTGGTGAGTAGTGAACTTGCATGGACATGTTATGTGCGGGCGAGTTCAAATCGTGCTTGGGTCATTTCCTGAACCCACTTGTCTTGGTTGTTTCCTGTCTGTTTTTGTGTATGTCTCTCTATAGATATTTAGAAATAAAAGGCGTATATATTACAAATTGAGCTGTGAGAATTACGTGTGCGTGTCATTCTCAGCAAAGGCGTGTTTTAACAGAGACACAGTAAGCGCATGTCTCTGCTCTCCGTCTCTCTGATGATGGCCTTCTCTCTTGCTGTCCCACAGCAAGCCCCCACAGGAAATGAGCATTGGGTGGGGGGCAGAAAAAGCCCCATGACTAACATTTAATCAAACACACGGAAATGACATAGCACTTTATTGTATGCACGGCTCCAAGCAAATGGAAATTAAATGGACCTTTTCTGAAAACCAAAAGGCATCGCACTTGTTTGGCTGATGGCTGTTGTTGAGTTGCTCAGCATTTTTCATACTCATGCGAGAAAACATCGAAATAGAGACCTTAGGGGTGATTGTGCTTTTGGGTTTGAACGTCAGCCAGTTGTAATTCCTGTGTTTGTCTTTGGAGGTTATGCATTGTGTGGGTAAATGACCCATGATTGTTAGAGAATATTTCAGATGGTTGTGTGAAGGAACTTGCTAACAATGTGGGCCAGCAGATGGTAGAAAGACATCTTTGTAAAGCTCTGACGTTCACATGAAACCCGAAACCCGCAATATATATAGTATATGGGTGTGAGGTCAGTCAGGTGCGGACTTGATGGATTAGCCTGTTCGTTCTCATGTGATGACATAATTTGCGCACAAACTTTTTCAATATTTGTTGTTGACGTTCTGCAGACCGAGGCTGGGTTCCTCTCATTGTGCCTTTTTGGGTCATTACAGCATGTGCTAGCATTTAAACGTACCCAGTTTGAGCGAGATTTAGCAGAAGAAAGTTCCCAGTAAAAGTAGCTATAGTTCAGTTCCGAAGTAGGAATGGCAAAGTACAGCAGATGTAAACATACCATTGACACCCCACCAAAGTTTTTAGATTTGTTCTCTAAAATGGCACTTTAATTGCCTTTGATAGCAGTGAATGGCTGCACTCATTTGTAATGACTTTAGCCATTCCTTCTTAAAGAGCTCAAGTCACACTACATTTGTTAAACTGAATTGCTTTCCTCATCCTGGGACACACAAAGACAGCTTTGACGCTATTGTACACCAACAGAACCAAAGGCTCATCAATTTCAAAATTTATGTTTTATTTTCGTAAATGTGCGGGATAATTACCAGAGTCTTATTAGAACTTTCCCAGAGGGTCGGGAACACTTAACGTTGCGTGCTATGAGATGCTACGACTGCAGCTGGGAAATGGCATGTCGTCCGATCGACTGATGGCTGTTGAGGATTGGTTGATTAGAGCACAATCCCATGATGCTTTCTGCCCGTATGTGTGTCTCAGCAGGAAACGGCTTCGTTAACCCGAGGGGCTCGCCGGGGCTTCTGGGTACACCCAGCGGGAATGGGCTTGGTAAAGTCATGCCTGCGAAATCATCACCGCCACCGGGGGGCAACATGGGCATCGGTAGCCGCAAGCCAGACTTGAGAGTCGTCATCCCCCCATCCAGCAAGGGCATGATGCCACCCCTGGTGAGTACGGAAGTATTAATTCTTCATGCACGCATCCACGCGATTGTTGCTTCAAATCTTTTTGAAAAAGATGCTCATCAGCACACACATACGTACACACAAATGGGTTGAGCGAAATTATGATCAGTGAAATTACACTAAAATAGTCTCAGTGAAACAACAAGCAGAACAGTCAGAAATCCAGGTACCCTCACTCCTTCTATTATTCATTTAGAATTTAGAGGGCTTCTCAAATGATTATAATTAAGGTGCAGAGAGCTCTGGCCACATTCAGCACCTGAGGCTACACCTGGCTGTCAGCCTCATTAATCACTCAAATATAAAATGGGAAGCAGAACAAAAGATTATTATTATTATTAATATGTTTAAATATGTTCAATAATTGGTTCGTTTCAACTGTAGAAGCCGCTCAGGTTTCTTCCCGAGCACGGCGATTCTTGTTTGGTAAATAGCGCTGAGGTTATGCAGGGCTCTCTTTGCTCAGCGTAAATATACATATGCATGCGAGTGTATGGAATACCACGCCAGCATCTGGAAGCGGCACAGTTTCTTACCCGCCATGAATCAAAACAAATCCCACATGCCAAGCTTGTGGCATCTGAAGTCATCAATAGTAAGAAGCCCAGAGGATTATTCATTTGTTTATATTTATGTATATGGCGAGTGTCCTTTTGTGTGTGTGTGTGTGAGAATGAACTGCCTCAGACAGACAGACTAAGGGAGGGCCTGTGAGTGTGCCTGCAGACAGGCTGTCATTAGAACATAATGGTATTAAATTAATCACATCGCAGTGTGACAGAGTGGGGATGAAGGCTTAATCAGAAGCCCAGAGTGTGAGCCAGATAATATCTTGTCGCCCTTGTCGTGTCTCCCCACTGTTATTGATTGAGTGCTGGTATTAAGACAGAACTGGCCCGGCACTACTGAGAAGAAAGCTCAACGTCCTCGATACAGTAAAACTCCACACTGTCAGCTGGCTTTAAACAAAGAGGTATATGCACACGATAATAAGAGTTGAGGATTAACACCTTAACATTCTTACTTGGGCCAAAAGTATTGCACAGAACTTTCCAGTACTGAATGAAAATATACTGTACATAAAGAGAAAAATGGTGGAACACACTGTTGTCTATAACTTTGCATTTACAAAAAACAAAAAAAAGTGAGAGATTGTGAGAGATGTGATCTTTTTTTTCCCTCTATTGTCTATTATCATCCATCTGTTTTTAATGGTTAATACTTCCTAAATTTATCATCTTTATTACTTTATTCAGTGCATTTGTTTTTGTTGCAATTGTAAAGTTTTGGTTAATTAAATATGAATAATTGTAAATGGATTTATTTATAAAAAAAGTATAAAAATAGATAAATAAAACACAAGAATATGCAGAGAGAGGGAAAGGGGAAAAAAACTGACAAAATGTCTAGTTTTGCAATGTGGAGTGACATTACTATTGCCTGGAAGAAATAGTTGTATTGTTCTTTTTTATTTTTTATTTTATTATAGATTTTATATTTAAATAAGAAAAAAATAAAAAATAAAATTAAATATTATTTTAAAAATATATATTATCAAAATTACAAATAAATAGCTCAAATGTACTATATATATATATATATATATATATACACACACACACACACACACACAGTACTTTTGTATTGCAAATAAATTACAAAAAAAATATTAAATAAAAATCCAAAAGTACTGCAACGTGGCACATGGTCCAGTTCAAATTTACTGTGTGAATATATATATATATATATATATATATATATATATTCATTAATTAAGTTAACAGCTGCATTTTCTACCTCTCATTTAACCTAGTGTTTATTGCTCCTCTCTTTTAAATAATCAATTAAGGCAAGTGGAGGGCTCTGCCAATGGATGCAAAATGATTGATGGGGCTATTGGACACACAGGCTCATGTATGGATGATTGTCTGAGGTTAAAGGTTAAGAGCATCTTACCTGTGAGGGTCAAGCTCCTCAATGATTTTCCTTTCCTTCTAAGGACTTAAAAAACCCACTATTATTTCCTCTTACTCAACTGTCATTCTCTCTTTGTTCAGTGTTTTGCACTGGAAGTCGTCTTACATTTACCTAATTGCTGTGTCGGACAAACCACATGGCCATGAGGAATGAAAACATTGTATATTTAGTGCCAACAAATTTGGCTTTTCATTTGAATTTGACTCTGAATTTGAATTTCCAGTTTTATTGCAAGTAACCTGAGGCAGCGTTCGGTTCACGCTTTAGTCTCTGAATTTGAATAAGTTAGTTTAAAGGCACGTCCTGGTGAGAATGGTGGGTTGACCCTGCTGAGCTTTAGGTGTGCCACCTGGCTCTATACTGACAACATCATCTCCTTTTTTCTGTTGGAAGCAGTCGGAGGAGGAAGAGATGGAGCTGGTGGTGAGTTTCACAGAATGCCTTGGGAAGGCTGATAAGCTTTTAAAAATCACACTACTTTAACGAGCAGAGCCACACTTAGCTTAGAGAAATGACTCCACTGCTTGAGATGAACATCGACTAAACCCAACATGAACTAGATGAACTTACGAGTGTTGTGCGGGTGTCTGGTCTGCGTTGTGTGTGACTCACTCTGCATGTTCGGAGCCTTTTTAAGGAAGTTTAAAAGACCCACACTATGTCCAGAAATGTATGCGTATGTGTTTGGGCTAAAGGAAGAGTGTTGTGGGTGTATTCGAAGAAAAGAGAATGATGAATCCATAAAATCCCCCAAAGATGCAATCATCAGTAATTATTTAATATTCCCCTAAGATCTCACCAATAAACCTGGTATTAGTTTTAATATTAAAGCAACATAAAAGCCTGGATCAATCAAAGCAAATTGTTAAGAAACACAATCCATATAAAACACGTTATTGCAGTCAACATATTTGAGCATTGCCCAATTTCTTATTCTGTTGTGTTTCTTGTTTTTTGGCCTGGTCTGTGATTGCTTTACTTGTGATGATGTCGGTTAAATGATGTTGAGTCCAAAATGATGTCATCAGTTGTGGAGAATGCCAAACGCTGTCAGAGAATATTTTTTCTAGCAAGAGGAAATTAATGTGAATGCATTTTACAAAACTGAAACAAATCCAGGGTTGAATTAGTACCACTATTCAGTTACAGTACACTGTTATATATTTTATAAAGTACTAAAATAAAACTTCTCTATAGATATTAAAAAAAAAAAGACTATATATAATGTCCCTCCCAAACTCAATCTTGAATATTCATCTCCCTCAGCTAATGTAAAACTGAGCAAAATTGCACTGAATTGAATACGCATCTCCAAGTTACTTTTTTTTTGGTCTCAGTGTGTGTGTGTGTGTGTGTGTGTGTGTATACACTGCATGTACACACGTTTGGCTTGGGGTGACTGTAATTTCACTGCATGCTGGATGCTTCTTGAGTAACACATTTTCAGATTCAGTAGATAAACTTCTTTAATATTAATATCAGTTGTTTCTCTTAAACTGCAATGACATTAAATAGAGAGTTATTTAAGATGTTTTTAAGTCTACTTCCTCCTGAGAAAAAGACTAAATTTAACTCGCATCTCTCCAGAGTTTCAGAAGAGACCACAACTGTGTTTCAAACTGGGATTTATATATGAACTCAAATATTGAACTACAACATTTTCCTCATAACTGTGTAGCTCCTACTCAATAATATTAATAGTTGATTACTTGTTTTTATTTCTCCTAAGGTATTTAAGTAGAGACATCTCCGATAAATTTGAGTTTAAACTGACATGTCCAATAAGTCCCACAGCTTTGAATGAGGAAGCTCTGAGCATTTTTTCCCATGGAAACTGTTCAGACAGGATAAAATTACTGATAAGAAGATTTTTTTAAATAATCATAATTTGTTTTCTTGTATATGAATTTGTTAGATTTCTCTATATCCATGTGCTTAAGTCAGGTTAATACATATTCTTTATCAAAAATTAGCAGCAACGTTGTATAAACAGTAAATCATTCTGTAGTGTCTTCTATTTTCTATGATATTTTCGTATATTATCCAGGGGCTTTTGAATTAAAGCTGTTTAACTGACGGCAACCTGCAAAACACTTTGATTTTCTAACTAGAATGAATCTGCAGCGCCTCTTATTGGTACAAAATGGTATTACCACATAATTTCCACCAAAATCACACTATTCTGTTGACAGTGCTTCACATGGTTGGTTAGTGTGTGCATGTATTTCTGTGAAGGGATTTCTGTCTCATTAAGTGTATTTGGCTCTTTGTACAGAACACCCAGAGGATAAGCAGTTCCCAGTCGACCCAGCCTTTGGCCACACCGGTCGTCTCCGTCACCACCCCGAGTCTGGCACCACAAGGCCTGGTCTACTCAGGCATGCCTACTGCCTACAACTCTGGTAAATATAAAAAGTCATCCTTTGCTTTGTTATGTATTGCTTCATTCATGGTTTGATTAAATTTCATTCTTCTCTGAATGGCTTAATAAACAAGAGTAAGACCCTACAATTAATGATATCATCCAGCTCCAAGCTCAATGCATAACAAAAATACTTGAAACGCTTGACTGCGTGAGTGCAGAGGTGTTTGAGTGACTCATATACTTTGTTGTTGATTGTTGTTGTGTTGTTTTGCTCTAGAATACTCCCTGAGCAGTGCTGAGCTCTCCTCTCTGCAAGGCTTTGGCTCTCCAGGGCTCTCTATAGGCTCAATGTCGGCATGGCAACAGCATCAACTGGGCCAGGCAGCTCTCAGCTCGCTGGTGTGAGTAACATAGATGTGTGCAGACACACACACACATGCAGGTTTGCAGAACACTAACTAATGTGCACAGGCACGGGGTCAAATGCATTCTTAGTTGCCATATGTTGATTTTTTTTTCCCTCTAGAAAGTGTAATGGGAAGGATGGATTGATGTATTACACCTACAAAAATAAAATAATATAAAATCCTTAAAACTGAAGTATTTTTGAGCATAGATTATTAACAGCTTATGTCACTGTGCTTCTCAAGTAAATGCTTCTCAAGTATCTTTTATTAAAGATATTCAGTGAGAAAATATTTTTTTTGCAGCACGGAAGCCCAAAAATTAGACTTGTCAACCTATTTTAGAATTTTTAATTTTGATTTAGTGTTTAAAACGATTTTAGATTTTAATGTTTAAAATATAATTAATATTTAAATGTCATGATAGTATTTATACAGCTAAAAAAATAGAATGAGAACAACATAAAAGTGCAATTAATTTATTAAATCTTATCTGTCCTTAAAAGTTTTTTTCTTTATGCATATGATTTTTTTATGTCTTTTTTACATAGATTGATAGTGGTATAGAGGGATATGCATTTATATAAGTATATGTTTGTGTAGTTTCTCTTTAATAGCAGAGTGCGTGACTCACAGATAGAAAAAAACAGACTAAAAATGTTTTCAGAGCCTGTGAATGAAAGCTTTTATTTAAACGCAGTGGTTGTGCCATCAAAACATTAGTGAACTGTTTTCGTCACATTCTGCCAGGCATGCTCTAATTAGATACCACCCTCTAAAATGATTCAGGTGCTGTTATTGCTGCAAGCGCCGTTGAGTAAACAGATGGAGGGTGGGATATTATTACTTGGGCTATCTGGGTCTCTGTGTTAGCGACACATGGTAGCTGCTGAGTTTAGGAATTTCTGCAGTTCACAGACATAGTTTTATGCATGTCATTTTTCATTTTGTAATTTTCTCTCTTTGTTCAGAGGTGGCGGTCACTTACCTCAGGGCTCAAATCTCTCCATCAACACCAGCCAGAATATCAACATTAAATCCGAGCCCATCTCTCCTCCACGCGAGCGCATCACCCCGTCCGGCTTCCCAACCCAGCAGCAGGCTCCCTCCGGCCGTCCCGACATGGGCCGCTCGCCCGTCGACAGCCTCAGCTCCTCCTGCTCCTCCTATGACGGAAGCGACCGAGAGGATCACCGGCCCGATTTCCACACCCCACTCGGCCTGGGTCGACCCCCAGCCGCCGGGGCCGAAGAGAGGGAGAGCCCCACGGTCAAGCGCATGCGCATGGACACCTGGGTGACATAAAGCTGTCCCGAGCCAGACAGCCAGTCAGTCACAAGCAGGGCTGGGCAGGGGGAAAGGGAGAGAGGAGTGACAGCAGGGAGGGTCATTGTTGTTATTATTCTATTGTTATAATTTAACGTCATTTCACTTTTTTTGTAAGTAGGTAGATGGGGAAAGAAATCGAAAATGTCCTGACATATCGAAATTAAGCAGAAGAGTGGAGAGAGAGAGAAAATCTCAAGTCAAGCAGTCAGAATGAACGATGTACTCAAACAAACAGGTGTTATCTGGTACTTGATGAAAATTGCATTGCGCGAAAGTTCAATGTACGAAGAAAACATTTTCGATTATTGTCGCCACTGGTGCAGTTTGACACTCGTAGCTGTTTTCGCTGTTGATTTTTCAAACAATCAAAGAAAGTTTAGGGGCGGCTTTCTGTCCAAAGGCTTCTGCCTGCTGGGCTCATGTATTAAACAATCTGTATCTGCACTCGCCCTTATATGAAGTATGTCACTTATTAATTTATTTAAAGGTATTTGATGATAGATTTGGATTGGGTTTAAGGCTCGTATCTAAAATTTCACCTCAGTTAAGACATTAAGCGAATGAAAATGTCTCTAAATTAATATCAATATCAATTTTCAGTCCTCTCCTGACAGCGTTTTTTAGCAAATGGGAAAAGAACAGGTAGCCCAGTCGATTTAGAGACGATAGCAAGTCATTGTACATTAATGCAGCTCCAACAACTCAATGGTAACGCAAGCCAAAGCCTCTATGTAATTTTGTCGTACTGTAGGTTGGGAAGTTTCAACATTTCTCTCTCGATGTTTGTTTCATATTAGTTCTGTCATAGTGTGCGTTGTTACAAACATTGGAAAACGATTAACATGCAAAGCAGATCTTGAAACGATATCTAAAGCCATGAACACTTGCTGTTCTGTTTGTAAATTAAAGATTTGAGCCAAACCTTTTTTTTTTTTTTTTTCTTTTGTTATGTACATAGCAACTTTAATATATATCACTTTTGGTGTAAGTACGTATGTATTGTACCTTCACCAGATTCAAGAAAAAAGTATATTTTTGTGGATTACTGCCAAGTTTACAAGGCGAGATCCTTATTAAGTAGAGTATTCACTGGTTAATATTTACTATTTTGTTAACTATACTGTACTTTCTTCAAATCTGACTACTATTGGTAATATTCAAAGTGTTTTTTTTTCTCCAAGAAGGTCGTTTTTTGGGTCGTTTACCCTTTAATGGTGGTGAATGTCTGTCCATAAGAAATTGTAACAACAGAGCTGTATGATTCAAGCTCAGCTGTCTTTATTTTGTTTTGTAAAACGATACTCGTCATGCTAAGAAAAAAAAAATATATGGTTGCATTTCTTACAACTGTTTTGTGAGGGATTAGCCTGCAGCTGCTGAATACACTGCCTACTTTAACCCATCACGGCTTAGATGCACTATTCATTGAGATCCAGTACAAGACACATTTCTCTTTACAGACATTCCCCCAAGTTTATAGAAAAAAGCTCATGTTGCTAAATTCATTTCAACCAAATCCCTCATATATTGTAAATACCATGACTTTAGGTAACCCTAATACACACATGCATACTATGTACAGAACACCTTTCCAGTTATTTTGTGAATTGGCTCATCTTCAGATTTCCTAATGTAAAGGAGACACCTTAAAAGAGGCATCAGTCGCAATGTTCTGTATTGCTGGACAAGAGGGGGCGCTGTAGCTCTCTCCGCTGTCGCGTTTCGCTCTCTGTGTGCATATCTCTTCACGTGTGGCTGTTTGTTTGTGCAGCACAAACGTCCGGTAGCAGTGGCCTCCGGCTTGCATCACACCTCACTGCCCCTCAGGTGGCAAAGCGTCAGGGGATTCAGCAGCTAAAGATGGAAATACTAGACAATGCAAACTGACTTGGACATGATCTCTCTAATGGATTGCACAAAAAGTTTGTATGTTCAAGTTTGCCATCGAACGCTTTCCTCTTTAGATTTGTTATGTATTCGGTCAGTGTGCGCATACCTCCCTGCCCTCTTGAGCACCGCAGCAACTGGCAATAAGCTGATGATAATCTATGCAGTCCCCAACCCACACATAGCCAGGAACACAAAACATTCACATTAAAAGAGGAATTTTAAAGAGGTAGTTCACCCAAATACCAGAATTCGGTTCTTAGCTCGCCCCTAAAGTTGTTCCAAACCTGTAGAGATGAAGAAATTCATATGGGTTTAGAATAACTTTAAGGGGTGTAAATTGTGACTGATTTAGAATTTTAAGGTTGAACTATCCTTTTAAAAATATGAATAAAAATAAATTGAAATCAATTTAAAATTTTAATCATGCATATTATACTATCACATGTCCATTAATTACACAATGTTGCCTAGTTCATGAATAAAGTGCTCTTTATAGAGCAGGTGAGAAAACGACTGTTAACCCTTTGTCCTTAAGTGCTTGCATATTAAAGATAAAGTTCACCCAAAAATAAAAATTCTGTCATTATTTACTCAGTAGTTCCAAAGTTGTATTTCATTTTTGGAACACAAAGATTCTAGCTGATGTCCATAGCATTGATATTCACCGAATGAAACAAGATGACTGAATTCTCGTTTCGTTTTGTTTTGTTTTTTTCTCAGGTGAACTATGCTTCTATGATTACATACAAAGGCACACTGACTAAAAATAAAATCCACAAGAGCCATGCAAACACTGCTTTAGGTATAGCTTTAGATTTAACCTCAGATATGTACAAGCTTTGTTGTCTCAGCTGAACCGAAACGCCCATTAGAAAGTTTTACGATGTCTGTCAAATCATTTAAAGTTGATCACAATCAAAGCTTTTCAGGGTAGACAAGCAATAATGCCAGCCCCAGTGTTACGAAAGCACTGCGGCCTAAAAAAAAAAAACCATGCAGGATTTTCAAACTGCAATGAATGCACACACAAACACTCAACATTAGTGCTTGATTAGGAATCAGGGAGTTTCTCTGCTACATGCACAATTAGAGCCTTATTCCAAAGAGTTGCTGGTGTTCGGAATCAAATATGATATCACTCATCGCATTTTGACTTCATCAAAACAAAATCACCCTCTCGTCAGGGGTTCCTATAAATGCACATGAGATATACATAAGAGGTCTGAAGAGAGGAGGCTGTTCCTTTGGTGCGGAGTGCTGTGTCACAAACTGTTGAATGTGAAAGGAAGGGATAAAGAGGAAACAACAATTGTTTGTTGCGTACTTTCTTCACTTTGCTGTGCAAGAGTACACTGCTTTGCTTAATGGCTTTTTCTAAATCAGAATTATGTATTTGGTAATTGTTTGTAGTTACTAGTTCACTTCAAGAAGCTGTTTGCGGTTTGGACGCTCAAACCGTTTGGCGGCACAAGCTGGACTTTGTTGCCATAACTGAAACGAGATGTTTCGAAAAAAAGGAAAAAAAGACAACAAAAAAAAAAAAAGAGTAAAACATGAGAGAGAACTTTAAGTTAATCTGCATTATATTTCCCTTGAATGTGTTGTTTTATCTTCATTATACAATAAATATTCTAGTGAACTTTTTATTGAATGACTAAGATATTATGCTAGAGATTGTTGTACAAATTTGTATTCTGCATTCACTAAAGTAAAGATATTGGCTTTTATTGTGTAACATAGGTTCTCTCGCTTATTCTGTGCAAACTGAAGTGAACAGTTCTCTGAATTTGAGTAGACTTTGTCCACATGTGAAGTCCCAAACATTAGAATCTGTCCGCTTTATTAAAAACCTCATTGTACCCTCAAATACTCACTCTATGTGCCTTAATACTGCATCTCTGAGAAACACACCGTGCACATGGAATTGCAGAATATAGATGTAAGTTAAGGAGTTGTACTAAACATATAGTCCAGAGTATGAACATGCAATAAGAGTTATTTGAAATGCATGGAATAGCTAATACAACTTACAGAAGTAGGTTTGTGTATGGGTCAGTGACAAATAAAAATGCCCAAGTTAAATATAAGGAAGGAAATACAAACAAACAAATACTGTGTGGATCCTTTTTATGTTGGCAAATGTATGCCATTTAAATGAACATTAAAAAAATCTACATGTAATATCTTGACCTTTATACATGTACACATGGCAATACATTTGTTTTCCACCTACATAAAAACACCACAGTTTACAGACAAAAAAAATTACATTATTAAATACAATTGTCATTCTAACAAAATCGCTTGTTTTTAATGAAAATGAAAAGAATGAATATTAAAGGGTAATCCAAAAAAAGCCTAATCATTTTAACTGATAACAGAAAAGAAAGGGAAAAAAGCGCCACCTCATTGATCCACAGACATGCAATATGAAAATCGGCCAGCAGGAGGCACTGCATTTGCGTGCAGCCCAAACTAATGGACATTATCTGCTTACGAAGAAACACTGGAAGGAAAGAGTTAGCTTAATTCTGTATTTGAACTCAACCAACCATACTATATATCAGTTTATGGGTGTCACTGACATTTTAAAGTATGTAGAACAGTGTGTAGCAAACAAAGCATTTAATTTTACACTGCATGCCAACTCCGAAACCCCATTAACTCTTTCAAAAGTTGTCACCACCCCACCCTGCTACAGAGACAAACCGGTCCAAGCAGAAAACTCTCCACAGACATCACAGCTGCTACTTACAGGCGAATGTAAGCGTTCACTTACCAGACATGCCTTCTAGAAGAATACACGTCCAGTAATTTATCTGGAAAGAGGTAAGTGTCTGAACGGTTGTCAAATTGAAAATTCTCTTTTGGTTACTTAGTTTCTGGCAAAATATTTGAATCACAGATGTTGTTATAACCTTAAATCTATAATTACTTACAGATGTTTTGCTCTAGTTAAGTAGTTATACATAGCGTATTTACAATAAATTTTGTTATTAGTTTGTATATGGGTTAATATGATTAAGTTTGTTAAAGCGAATTAAACTAATTCTTTGAGCTGCCGAGCATGATACCAACGAAAATGCAAAAACCTGTCCAACACCTGCTTTAATAATGGACACACCACACCTCTTGACTAGTTTAATTTGTTGTAGCATTATTGGTGTGTGTGTGTGTGTGTTATTGCTGAAAAAGACAGTGGATGTGGTGTTAACACCTCAGTTTTAAACTGCTATTTTTGTATTTTGGAAATGATCTTTACTAAAAGTACAACTGAAACTGAACCATTCTTACTTATTTCTAAGGCTCACAGGAGCTTTAAAACTTACATTTGCTTTCTATTTAGTTTTTTTAATATATACTTTTTTCCCATTTTGTAAATTGTTGTTAATTTTTGATAGAATTTAATTTGGTGAAGACTAGCCTTTGTACATTACTGTCATGTTTTTAATCTATTTATTAAGTTCCTATTTAAATACATATAATTATTTTATATGCTCTAACATACCAATATTGCCTAGTATGTACTTTATGTAAGTCCCCAGAGGGCTTGGAAACCATAAGTAGTATGTAAATATTATGGAATGCATAAACAGCATTAGCATTATAGTTTGGAGAGACATTGTTCAATAAAATTTCATTAGCGACTGGTGCTAACTTCTTGGCAAAGAATGCAGTACTACTACTAAATTGAATGATGTTAAACTAAAGGATACTTTCATTTTATCTTTCTTTTTGCGTTCCTAATACCTTTCTGAGCATTCAGCCAGATGCTGTAGGCTAATGGGTGTTCTTACTGTTCTACCTTGCCCCTGGACGGCCAACATCCTGCACTTTGTCTCCAACTTGTCCCGATGCAAGTTGAATAAGTTGTAGTAAACCTGAAGACCTTGAATAGCTGGTTCAGGTATGTTTATACGGGATTGTAGCTAAACTCTGCAGGCTAATGACCCTCCAGAAGTAGGACTGGTCATCCCTGTTGTGTGTGATGCTTTATACTTGAAACTGCCAAAACACAGAGATAATGTCAGGCATTTACACTTTTACATGAAACAGTGCGTGTAGAGTACAATGTCCTGCTACTGCAAAGTATGCAGAAAATTTGCTGATTGCATTGCCACATCACAGACCATGAGGCCATATCTGCTGTGGAACTGTGAAGTTTCTCGAGAACTGGTGCTGCTAATCCTTTTTTTTTTTTTTTTTCTTCACTGAACTGAAAGGCCTTTATGCTAATTTGTTATATAAATGTAGACATAACAGAATCAATTTATCACATCACAATAGACTATGTCTTTCAATGTCTAGATTAGAATTTCATCATCTGTTGAAGTGGATCAAATCAAGAGATTGAAGGAATATTCGTATTCAAGTATGTTTCATGCAGAAACATAAAACAATCTATTATATCACAATAACTGCCTAAAATAAATTCAGCAGCAGCTGATTCAGCAAGGAGTAATTTGCTGTTTGTCAGTAAAATAGACAAAACAGCTTATTAAGATATATAAACAATATTAATGTTAACAATGTTGTTTAAGCCATTTCTTAAAATGATGCTTAAATTAGTTAAATGATGCATACATTATGTACATTCTCTAATTAATTGTGTCATTCAGTTTTATTGATGTGATGCGCTGAATGAAAACACAACTTGGCCAACAATGTTTTTCTATGTGGAATTATGAAATAAACTTTAGCTCACCTCTACTCTGTTTTCACTAGATTTAAATTTAATAAAATAAGTAAGGAGTTAAACCATGCATAATCTTATAAACTAAACAAACATTTTAAAATTTAGAGATGTTTACCCAGCTAAAAGGTTATACGTATTTAAAATACGATAATAGTGAAAACTAAGTTGTTTTTTTTATCTACAATATTAAGTGCTTGTGTGTACCATCCAATGGTTTTCGAACTATAGCATGTGTATTGTCAGACAATAATAATATGAGAATGAATAATAGAATAAAAAAATTACTAAACGAAGATGAACTAAATTTAATTTGAGCTTTTTATATGCACTTTAAAACAGAATATTCAGAAACAACCTGTAATCTCTCTCACAAAATGTAAATATCCAATACTTTTTTTTTTCTCTTTACTTTTTTATCTCAATAATATAACATTTAATTTAATTTAATTTCAGATAATACTGTTTGAGCCAGAATATGATCTTTCAACTTATCTGCAACCTCTTCTGCATTTTGCGTGAAAATTATTTTATTGTTAGCATACATTATGATATTACATTGATTGTTGGCACACCATGGGACAATCATATACATGCTAAAGAGAATTGGCCCTAATATGGACACTTGTGGTGGAACACCAGTTGAAAGTCATAGTGAGTTGGATTTTTAATTATATAATTAAATTATAATTTTTACCTGAGAACAGGAAGAGAGATAAGATTCAGTTGGATTTATTTCAGTCACATGATTCTTCAGAAATTGATGCTTTGGAGATTGATGCTGATTTGGTGCTTAAGAAACATTGATTATTATTATCAGTGATAAACAAAAAGTTTTACTGCTTAATAATATACCCACCTAACCTTTTATGGGTTCTTGAATACAAAGTTAAACTTCATTTATTTTTTTTTAACATTATAAATATCTTTTAATGCCAGTTTTGATCAATTTAATGTGTCTTTGTTGAATCATATATGTCTTCTATCTTTTGTTATGACAGCTGTTTTATTTTAGCTGAAGTGTAGTTTCATATGCGGTCACGATGGAGCCAAAGAAGAAAGTCTGGCCCAATTTCCGTGAGAAAGCCAAAATTAATCTGAAGATCGGAAAGAAGGGCCTGGGAAAGAAGAAAAAGACCCCTCTGAAGTACAGGAGGAGTATGTCCGTACCAGACCTCAGGATTAATGCCAGTGCCATGCTGGATTTGCAGGATAATTCCAGGACACCAGGTCAAGTCTCTGTCTTCTTTGGAAACGTGGACGGTTCATGTGACTTGGATGAAATAACAAGTGAAACCTCCAGTATTGCCTTATCTGAGCAGTTAAGTGTCGCTGACATCCCATACTCATGCAGCCCCGGGCTATCAGAGAGATCAGTTCCTGTTGACTTTCCAGTTTCATTGGAAACTGATAAACAACAAAGAGCCACAACGTGGTACATAGAGGACCCCACAGACAGATTGGCTGCAGCCGTTGGTAGAGCTGGTGCAGGGAGACAGACACCTTCTGCACGAGCTTCAGACGAAATGTCAGCTCTGACCACCATAGAGTCAGTCAGCAGTACTCCACCTGAGGAGAAATGTCCTACAGAGTACCGGCCATCATCTCCAGGGGAAATGTTCATTGCAGGGTCAGCTGAGGACATGGCAAGTCTCGTAAAGTGTTTTTCAAATACAAAATTCAGTAAATAATTTCAGGAAACCAATTTTGTAAATTCTCTAATTAAGGAATTTCAGTATTTAACATTAGATAGAAATGCACTGTACTTACCAACTGTAGTCAATAGTGCATTTATGGATGACAAACCTTCATCTCTTTCTTAGGACATTGCCAATGAAACCAGTGACTTTGATGCACTTTCAGAACAAGAACGAAATGTGAGTATTTTAATAAGAGGAAGTGTTGTCTTGAAGAGCAAAAAACACAATATAATATTTCTTCAAGTACTTCACTCTTGAATAGTCATAATAATAATTATTATTCAACGCTGACAGTATTTTGCTCTTTATTTGTCAGTGTCCAGCAGGATTAAATGACAGTCAGAGTGCTTCAGGACTGCAGAAGGTCCAGTATCTCCTTACCATTAACTTAAAGGAAGGCAAAAACCTGGTAATCAGAGACCGCTCAGGTACTGACCTTTGACTAATACTGATATTTTAACTAGGATAATGCTGGGTGGTGTGGTTTGTCCTAGACATTGCAGACTTTGTTTGCATAATTAAATACTGCATTCCTGTAATTATAAATGAATGAGTAATGTTATTAATAGATCATAACATACATCTTAATTTTAGATTTTTTTTTTTAAGATTAGCATTCAAAATGTAAAAGCCACCCCCTGAAGTTTTGACTGCTTTGGCATCAGATGGAATGATCCATGCATTGAGAGGCTTGTCTTGATGTTGCAATAATTTCCACTTCTTTCTATTCAACTGGCTCCTAAATTGAAATGTCTCTTCAAATGCAGCTTGTATCGTATTATTACTTATGGGTCAGCCTGGGCCTGGAAGATATGTTACATTACTCACTTTTATGCAAAGTGATTTACAAATAAGGAATGCTTTAACAAACATGATTCATTTTAGGTTATGATTAAAAAGTGTCACTATACAAATTTCCAGAATTGCTCAAACAGGATAAAATGGGGTCAGTAAGATTTAAATAAAGAAAAATAAATAAATAAAAGTAAAATAAATGATAAATGTAAATATGGAAAGTAAAGGCATTTAGAATGTTATAAAAGCTTTTTGTTTCATATACAGTACATTATGTTCTTTAAAATATGTATTCCTCGTCCTGAAATATTTTGCAATAAAAAAATAAATAATGAATAAATAAATCATGTATGTTTCCAATGATTTTGAACATTTTTAATAATTAGAAGGATCATTTGACACTGTGTTAACAATTTAGCTTTACTTTCAAAGGAATAAATTACAATTTAATATATTTAATTTTTTTATTTTAGAATCTAAAATCTGCCTTGAGCACTTTCAAAAACACACACAAATCTTACTGACCTCAAACTTTATACTATATAATCTGATGCTATTTTAGTTTTGTTAGTTTTTGAAATGATTAAAAATAAACCTGGTGCTTCTCTTGAAACCTACAGTGGTTTGTAGATGTAGAAAGACTATAGAAAATCGGAATCTTGATTTTCTTTCCTTCTCTTTTGGTTTGTTAAATGATAAACTTGCTGAAATGAGATTCTTCTGTTCATAGTGCTTGTGCATATGCATGACAGTATGCTGGGGATCTTGCATATCTACATTCTTACTGTAACGTATATCCTTCCTTATCCTAATGATTTCTAATGTTCAGAAAAAAACGAATGCTTTTTCTTTACTGATTTTGAAGATGGGGATATCGGTTAAGAGTGCTATTATTAATGATCAGGATTATTCTATGGCAATCATCTGAGCTTTCTGTGAAGTCCTGCAGGTGAAACCTGCAAAATATGGACTTCCAGCACAAAAAGCCAGCAGTCCTCATACTGTAAACATGTAAATTAAATCATATCTCATTTGGGAAAGTTCTGTGCCCTCAATTATTAACAGTGCATATACATAGATGTGTGCGTAAGAAGAGTTTCACGCAATATGCAGGATCTGCCAACTTGTGCTTATACAAAGAAATGTGTGTAAATATAATCACACCTCAGAGCATGCTTATGCCAAGAATGTAGTGGTAGAATAGCGACACTACATATAAAAAGCATTTAAGCACTTCACATATGTCCTGTGATTTGCTTGTACTTAGGCACATTCTAAATTAATTTTTTAGGACAAAATATAGAATCTTTTCTATGCACTGTTGATAAATGAGGCCCCATGAATCTTGTGAATTCGAAATTCTTCAGATTGTGAAGATCGATGTGCAGAAAAATAAAACAAATTAAAATAGAATTTTAAGTAAAAATAAAATGATATTATTTACAGAGTCATATTTATGTGATTCATTATAAACAGTACTGTGCATAAGTCTTAGGCCACTAGTATTTTCACCAACAAAAAATGGTTTGAAGCGGTTATTTCTATCTTTTGCAGTAGCTTGTCAGTTGGAAATATCAGTTTGCATTTCCGAAAATACTAGTGGCCTATGACTTTTGAACAGTACTGTAATTAAAAAGCAAATTAACATGTGCTTTATAAAGATGGAACATTTTCAAGTTACTTCAGTTCAGCCCGTCTAGTCATTCCAATCTGCAGAATGCAGTCAGACCAGAAAGTCTTTCATTCTTTTACTGTCATGTCCATCTTGTTTCTGTAACCATGTTACGTTTAAGAAAACAAAAGAGCTGTTTTTGGAACTACTGTTTGGAATAAGAAGTTATCATCAGCTGTCTTTCATTTAAATGTTGTACCTTTATTGCACAGAATCATACTTGTGCTGGGAAACAAATGAGCTGGCTCTGTTTTTCTCCCTACTACAGAGCCAATGCAAATAGAGCCATGTTGAGGTGTTGTTACCTAGAGGCTGTACACAGTCCCTGGTGTCATAATGCAAAATGTGTCTGTTTTATCTCTTAACTATTTGTTTATGCGAGAGAGCGATAAATGCAAAAGGGACAGAGAGAGAAAAGATAGATTTAGCCTAAGGTTTACTGAAATCCTACAAGCAAATGATTGTACTGAATTTGCATTTGATACCCGAAACAGTTCTTCAGACGTAATGCCAGTGTATCTGGCAGGCCTGACCAAGCTGATTGGGCAGCTCATTCTCATGTTCAAAGTCACAGGTGTATGCCCAGAGGCTATTAATTACCATCTCTACCTCATTATTTTTCATAATTAGAATATATTCCAGTGATATTCCTCTCTGCCAACTGAATCTAATGAAATGATCATGCACACTATAGACTTGGTAAGGTTACTGGTGGCACAATCCTGTTCAATCCAGACATGTGCTTCATCAAAGTCTTCAGTGTACTGAATCAGTGTAGGCCAAACAACCTCACAATGACTGTCCCATATAATATATAAATGTATTTTATTTTATTTTATTTATTTCAAAGGTTTGTTACATTTCTTTCTTTATGTGCTCTGAACTTTGTGCAATCAAACACACTAGTGCTATCTTTTTAAAGAAAAATGGGATATGTTGCCACCTGCTGGACAAAGTATAAAACATATATTTTTAAATAAATAATTAAACACATCAGATCAAATAAGATCAAAAATACTGGAAAAAATATAATATTGTGAAATATTATTGCTTTGTAAAATAGCAATTTTCTTTTTGAATATACTTTAAAATCTAATTTATTCCTGTGATGCGCAGCTGTATTTTCAGCATCATAACTCCAGTCTTTAGTGTCACATGATCCTTTAAAAATCAATCTAATATGCTGATTTATTATCAGTGCTGAAAACCATTGTGCTGCTTAATATTTTTTTGGAAACTGTGATATTTTCTTTAGGATTCTTGAATGAATAAAACATTAAAAAGAAGAGCATTTATTTTAAAATAGAAGTCATTTCTATATAATATACTGTACACTACCATTCAAAAGTTTGGGGCCAGTAAATTTTTATTCTTTTTTTATTTGAAAGAAATTAATATAGTTAGAAAAGATTTATATTTTTAATAAATGCTGTGTTTTTTATAGTTTTTTTTATTAATTAAAGAGTCCTGAAAAAATTATTGCAGTTTCCAAAAAAAAAAAAAAATATTTGCCAACTTAGCCAACATTGATAATTCTAGTAATAAATCTGCATATTAGAATGATTATGACTGATGGATGGAAATTCAGCTTTGCATCACATAAATAAATTAATAATATGAAGTATATTAAAATAGAAACCCATTGTTTTAAATGGTAAAAATAGGACTGGAGTAATGATGCTTTGTATCAGAGGAATAAATTGCATTTTAAAATATATTCATACAGAAAATAGTTATTTTAAATTTAAATAATATTTCATAATATTAAATTTTTTTCTGGATTTTTAATCTAATAAGTGCAGCCTTGGTGAGAATAAGAAACCTCTTTAAAAGCCATTTAATATATCTTACTGACCCCAAATTTTTGAATGGTAGTGTATATATATATATATATATATAATATTTTAAAAAAATAGAAAACTAATATTAATACCTACATAATATAATTATGTTTAAGTACATGATTTTAAAAATAATGATAATAATGTTTTTCTTCATAAGGGAGCAACCACCTTCTCAGTTTGATGGAGATACCGAATGTCAATAGCTAACAAATCAGAACAGAAAGATAAAGATGTTTTTTGTTTATTTACTGTATTTCCTAATTTAAGGTCATTTATTTGTCAGTGCAAAATAGTATTGAAGCTGTTAAGGGTTTGTTGCTGTATTTTGGACTGTAACTTTGAGCAGAAATAATGTTTCAGCATATATTCTGCAGCACAAATATGTAAATTGTAGTCCTTGCAGAGATATAAAGAGCCATGTTTTCAGCTGGTTGTATTTTTAATATTTTGAAAAAAGAAAAGCTTTAACAATTTAATATAACCCTGAGATAATGGCACAAAAATCATAATTAAATAATAATAATAATTGTGCAAATTAGATTTTTTTTAAAAATTACATATTAAAAATATTTCACTCTTGTTTAATCACTTCTTGTTTTAGCTGTTCTTGTTTGAAGCTTATTATTTCTTTTATTGTCATTTTATTGCCACTTAAAGATGAATCACTTTTTAAATATATTTAGAAAAATCTAAATGGAAAAAAATTAAAGGTTTTGGAAATTGCGACCTCGTGTGGTGGTCTTTGAGAATAACACACCACCTCATGTCTATAATAGAGTTTGATACAGGACATATCTACATACAAATGAAACAAATAAGTGAAGCAAATGAAGCAGGTGAAAAGTCTTCTTGGTCATAATGAAATATTTTCACTTTCAGACTCATATTCTGTCTTTTTTTTACTTCTAGGTCAAATGTGTCTTAGAAACTTTTTAGAAACTTTTCATGGACACAAAAACTTTTTGTTTTTTTAAAACGTTTTTTTTTTATATTTTTTAAAAGCACCATTAACAAATAAATAGTTTTTTTAGGCTATGTAGGTTACATTTAATTTTTTTTTCTATTTAATGCTTTATCAATAAGATTCCGAAATTGTCTGAAAAAAGTCTCTGTCGCTCTGTAGCCATCTGCATTATTAGTTGAGTCCTCACTTGGTCTGACATGACAGTGTGACGCCGATGACACCGCCCACCTCTCGTGCCATTTCCAGCACCTATATTTGCCTAACAATTAACGCCCAGCTCGCTCCCCGACTGACACTACATCGGAAAAGGAGCCGGCGAGTCCCTCTCCCTCCCTTTTTTCGCCATCCTCCATTTTCCTTCTGTTAATTTCCGCCGTCACCGTTTTCAGTCACGCCGCAGCTCTTCCCCTGGCTGCTTGAGCCCCTTTCCTCCTGTCAAGCTGCCTGGAGGTTTCCTTGTCAGCGGCTGGCAGGGAGGAGCTGCCTCCTGGAGATGTTCATTTGGAGAGGCGAGCTGACAGGCCTGACAGCCCGTCCCCACAGGGCTTTTGTCATGTGATTCCAGGCTCCCCGCAGGTTCTCTCAAGCACTCCTTTATGCATCCATACAAATGAAGCGATGGACTCTCTTTCTCTCATATTTTTTTTTTCTTTTCCTTACCAGCCAATCTGCATACCACAGCATAGACAAAGACGGACCGCTCTCCCTCCCCTCTCGCAGACAGACTTTCTTAACAGGCTTTGGAGATTAACACTGCTTGCTCTCAGTTTCTGGGGTTTTAATGCACCGGCATTAAATGAACTGATTCACGCTGGCTATAATTTTTACTCTTTCACAATCAGCCAGCTCCCATCACTCTGAAAGAGACAAAACGTCCGCCTCTCTGCGCTAAGAACAGTAGCCAAAATAATGAGTCTTCTTGATTATTCAGTGTCTGGATGACTGTATCTGAGTTCTTGTATGATCGATGATATGAACCAGTTGCCACCAGGTTTTGTCATTAAATAAATGTTTCTGGTTCAATATGAATAAAGCTTAATCAACAGGATTTGTGGTGTTAATCATCGCTAACTACATGAATACATTTGGACTTGTTTCCTTCATCTGCAAAATCTTTGCAAATATGATTGAATGCTGAGGACTCCCTTTTTGTTTTCAACAGGTACAAGTGACCCGTTCGTCAAATTCAAATTAGATGGCAAAAATATCTACAAAAGCAAAGTTGTGAACAAGAACCTGAATCCCATCTGGAATGAATCATTTTCCTTTCCCGTCAGAGACCTCGATCAGACTCTACATCTGAAGGTTTGCGCAGTTTTTACATTATTGCATAATTCAAACAATTGTTGAACTATGAACTTGAATATCTCTTTTATTAATTCTAATGCAAATCAAAAATATTATCTAAAAAAGACTTGGCAAAGCCTGAAAACAATCTCAGAGTTGAAGGGATTTTTGTTGGAAGATTGTAATTAATTTTTATTATATCAGACCAGGAAAAAAAAAACAATGTCAAGACAATGTGATTAACTATTATCACTTTTAGTGCCGCATTCAAATCACATCACTTTATCAGTGAATTCATAAAGTAAATATTTCTTTAGATACCTTCTCAGTTATCAGTACTGTTTTTGGGACCAGTATTTATTCAGAATATTTTATTTAGAATATGTAAACAAAACTTATTGACTGCTAACTACAACTTTTCCATGTATACATTCCTAATTTGCTGCTTATTAATAGTTAATAAGGTAGTTGTTAATATTAGTTATTGAGTAGGATTATAAGGCATTAATGTGGGCAACTATAGCAAGCAAATAGTTAAAAAGACCCTAAAACAAAGCGTCATCAAATAATCTCTATGCATTTTTAACATATTTATTTTACATGTAAATAGTTTGACTGTATAAATAATGAGATCTACACTTACTTCTGAATATTATTAGTCATCATCTTACAATTATGACTGATGCAGGTATATGATCGAGACCTTAGATCCAATGACTTCATGGGATCAAGCAGTATACCTTTCTGTAAGCTGGAGTTGGACAGGTGAGGAAAACTTTGTCATTCCATAACCTTTTAATTATATTGTACATGTAAAATTTCTCTGATAACTAACTGAAAGAATTTGTTAACTGCAGAGTAATCTCAATGACATTACCTTTGGAGGACCCCAACAGTGCGGAGACCGATATGGGAGTGATTGTTCTAGAGGCCTGTCTGTCCATCAGAGAGGAACCTGCCAAACGAAATGTATGGCACCTAAAGAAATTCTTATTTATCAGGAGTTTTTCTAACATAATTTTCATTTGTCATCATTCATTTTTCAGAAGTGGCTACTAAGAAGAAAGGGAAGCTTTAATAAGGTATGTCATTTTATGTACTGACCATTTATGTTTTGTTTAAGTGACTACAAGAATGAAAAGTTACCAGACCAAAATACACAGAATACACACTTTTATTTATTAAAAATATGACAGCAGTAACTTTATTCATGTATCACATCTGTCCACTGGAGGGCAGTAGATCCTCACCATCTTCCCCCACAGGCACTTCACTGATGTTATGTACAACATTTATGGAAGTTTCTTGACTTTATATTTCTTTCACTTTCACTTAGTTAAAAATTCCAGAAACTTTTGTTTGTGGCTGCGACTGTCTGATGCACTGAACCAATCCATGATTTCCAAAGTAAACATATCACTGTGATTTAAACAAAGCACAAGCCTGTCTTGCATTTTGTGCAGGTCAATTCTAAGATGAGAGTTTATTTACCTCACAGCGGTTGGCAAATATCTTTTATAGTTCAAGGCTGTTCAAAGCTTGCAATTTAAGATTTCTCTGATTCTACTGTAGAGTGGGGTGTGGAGAATTTGCTTTTAGTATACTGTATTTATTACCAGCATTGAATTTCATATCAGTTAAACTGAAGCAGTGAAAAATAAAAGTCTGTATATTATATAATTTAGAGCCAGTTTGACAGTTAATAAATAATATTAATGAGAGAGAGTTTTACAAGTTTAGAAATGTTTATCTTGTTAGATTTGTAGACAAAGTCTGAATCTTTTAAAGTCATTCCTGGGTTAAATGTCACTCCAAAATTAAAATAAAATAACAAAATTAATATTTAAATTCAGTTAAATTAAGAAATAAACAAATAAATAAAATAGAAAGAAAGACAGCCAGCCAGACGGAAAGAAAGAAAGTATTATTTTTGTGTGAGGACAATAAAGGCTATTTTTCAGATAAACATTTTTTACATTGTGACATTAATTTCATTCAAATTTAGTACATTTAAATGGAAATTAGTTGGTCTCAATTATAGGATTTTTTTTGTTATAAAAAATGTATTTTAGTGGAAAAATAGAGGTTTTCTAAAATCATAGTTACAGACTAGTTTATATGTATGTTACCTTGATTGTTTTTATTTATTTATTTATATTTAAATCGTAAAATTTTTGTTGTAAATATGTTTGTTAAATATGTTAAAAATGTTCACAATTCAAATTATACTGATTTTAAAAATGCTAATTTAAATTAAAAGAATAATGATGCAGAAGTTTAAAATGCATGCTACAATTTAAACAAACATTTGAAAATTTTAAAAATGATACAATTTTAAAAATGTGACTCATTTAAAAACATTTGAAATGGGTTAAATGTGCTTTAATTATGTCATAATTGTTGTAAAATGTCCCCAACATTTCAGCAAATTAGTTGTAAGATTGACTCAAGCGGACACCTGCTAGATTATATGATCAGGTATAGATCAGTATGTGTTTTGTTGGTGTTTCCGCCACAGTGTGTCCTCCGCCAAAACAACTGAGATCTAGTTCTATTTGACACCTATCAGTAGAGGCAGAACATGTCTCTCAATTCTTACCTCTCCTCCTCTATCACACTTCCTTCTTCACAGCCGTGCCACACTGTCTTTGAGATGGAAACGGGCAGCAGTATTGGCACATAGCATGTGGTTCTTCTTCCTGACAGCGTCTGGAGTGTGTGTGTGTGTGTGTGTAGTCTTTGAGGCACTATGCCAGTGTAAGATGCTGAGGATATGTGCGATGGCTCATTCCCAGGCATGGTGAGCTATAACCCAGATGTTGGGATGTAATATCACAGCTGTGGACGGACAGCACTGAAGCTGTAGCCAAATGGGTACGGCTTTGGGCTTGTCCCCTTGTCCCCATGCTGCTCCACCATATGGAGGCAATCCCCCAGCTCTTTTAGCACCAGGAATAGCCTCTCTTTAGGGGCCACTTACTCTTAAGCGGAATTGTTTTATTGGCCACGCCGATCACAAATTTGTCCAAAATAAACACTTGGGAAGACTTGGCTTGGATGGATATTATATTTCTCTCTCCGCTCCCTCTATAACTACCCCCCTCATCCCTCTCTCTCTCACTTTAAAGAGGCTTGTTTATGGAGATGTGGCCATTACATTAAATGTTAATGCTGGTTTGTCTGCTGTGCTGTGTATGTGTGTGTGATTCTAATGGAGCAAAGGCTCAGTCACACTCTCCGAGCAGCCAGGTGGGAAAACAGCTCTCTGGTCTGTGATTACTGGCAGAACAGACCAGCCTCTTCCTGATGCTGTGTTTTTTGAAAGTGCAGGGCTATCAACCCACAAGTCATCTCTGTACTGTGTACTTATCCATCTGCAGTCTTGTTGATGGACCTGTTTTTTTTTTCTCTCTGAGTTGCCAGGATCACCTGTGCATTTCATCGAGCTGTTCTGAGAAGCTTTTATTTTATAATATATTTTACAAAAATGGAATGAAATTTGTCTTCAAATATGTTTTATTTTCTTTAAGATGTCACATTTATGCAGACATTTTATTTATTTAAATATAAAAAAACTTTAAACTTTCTATTTATAAAATAATTCTGTAATAAAATAAGTAAACTAAGCAGCACAATATAATAATAATAATAATAATAATTTCTTTTTTTTAATTGAGCACCTATTTAGCATTTTATAATGTTTGTAGGATAATGTTGCATGAAATACTGGAGAAATGGCTGCTGAAAATCCAGCTTTGCCATCACAGGAATAATTACATTTAAATAAACATATTACAACAGCTATTTTACACTTTTTCTTGTTATTTTGATAAAATATGAATGAGTTCATTTGCAAAAACAGATCTAACAATTTTCAAAAAGAATGTTTTCCAATTCATCTCAATCAAACTCCAGTTGGGTTATTTTGATTAGGTAAAAAATAACAAAGAAATACTAACACAATAAAACACATTAAAAACATGATGCCATAATTAAAAAAAACTCTTCATATGCAGCTTAAGTGTGCATAAGTGACCCATTTCAAAAACTTTCAAAAATCTTACCGACTGCGAGCCTGGTTTCTCCCAAGGTTTTTTCTCCATTCTGATTGAGTTTTGGTTCCCTGCCGCTGTCGCCTCTGGCTTGCTTAGTTGGGGACACTTAATTTCCAGCGATATCATCAACTTGATTGCACAGATACTATTTAAACTAAATCAAGCTGGACCATGACATGCCAGTATTTAATAATGAATTGCCTCTAACTGGTAATTGAGTGTTTAATCCTGTCATCTCACATGACACACTATTTTCCTATTTGATACTGTAGTGCTTTAACACAATCTGTATTGAAAAGGAGCTATATAAATAAAGGTGTCTTGACTTTTTTTTGTTTGTTCAGGAATAGCTGGAAACTATACACAAATGATGGAATTTGATGAAAAACATTCCTTTACAGTACAAACATTTCTTCATTTAAAACCCGGTTCCAGGACTATCACAAGTCATTCTGGCAATTTCATCAAAACCTCATCTTTCAGAGCCAAGTATAATATGTTGGTAACCTTGGTAACATATTTAAGTCACCAGACTTTGTAGCAACAATGTTAAACACACAGAAAACTGAATGTTTCAGTTTGCAAATTGTAACAGCATGTTTAGAATCAACAAGCATTGGCCTAAACTAGTATATTGTATGTGTTGGCTGTTCTAGGGACAGCCGATAAGCCAGGCGCAGCTTTTGCGGCTCACGTCTGGACAGAAGAGTCAGGTTTGGACAGGAATTTACACCGTCATCTTGGTGGAAGGCAAAGACATGCCCGACAGCGGTCAGGGAGACATCTACGTGCGCTTCAGAGTGGGTGACCAGAGGGTCAGGAGCAAGGTGAGCTCCTTCCCCTCTCTCCCGTCATCCTTTGGCTTCTCTTGCTTTCTCTTTTTGCCTTGCTCATTACATCATCACGCTTTCTTTGTTTCTAAACCTCTGTCCTCTGTTCCCTCCCCCTCTTCCTCCTCCCGTACTTTCTTAGTAGTTCACGTACCTCGCTTTAGATATTCCCGTCCACTTTACACACCTTCCTTCCTCCTCCTCCCCCTCTTTCGGATCGCTTCTCCCAGGCTTCACTGCTCTGGTGACAGAGGAGGCTACTCATTAGATCGGCCGTGTCTGGCGGGGCGTCTCTCCTGATGCATCTTGTTCGGCTCATTTGCATACCCAGAATGCCTTGCTCATCTACCTCCCCCCTTCTATGGTTCCAACCAGCTAGTCTTGTGTTCTCATGTCATTTTTTTATAGAGCCCCCTGGCTCTGTTTGGGCATGTTTGCTTGTTGAACAAAACTAGTTCTAATTGGATGCTGTCAGAGTTTATAATCCCAGCGAGAAGAGAGGATGTGTTCTCCAAAAGACGGCTGCCCCTCCTCCACCACATGTCTTATTGAAGACTTACTGAATAAGGCTTAATACACCTGTCATGTTAGCTGTCTTGATTTTGAGTGCCTTAAAATTGACACAACTTCCTCTGTCTCTCTCTCTCTCTATTTCGTGCTTGTCTATCTTTCTGTCTCAGAATCTGTGTATTAAGGCAAACCCACAGTGGAGAGAATCCTTCGACTTTAACCAGTTGCAGGATGTGCAGGAGAATCTGGTGGTGGAGGTTTGTTGCAAGAGGGGCAGGAAGTCAGAAGAGTGCTGGGGATTGTAAGTTTGCTGGAGTGACGCTGCTTACTGTCTTAAAAAATTAGAAAAAAAGGGGAGAGTGGGGCAAGCCGTTTTCTCTTCAGCTGTCCTCTAGGCAGTGAGAAATGTGATAAAGGTACTAAAATGCTCAAATATACTGCTGTCAAATAAAATGTGGAGAATGTGCCTATAGCAGAGTATTAATATATTTGAGTAACAAAACAGTATAAGTGATATTTTAAAAAGATATACAGTATGGTATATTAAAAATAAAGCTGAATAGGTTATATTCACATTTACAATGAAGATACACAAGTATCCACAACCTTTCAAAAGTTTGAGATTGGTAAGATTTTTTAAAAATGTTTTTTAAAGAAGACTTTTATGCTGGCCAAGGCTGCATTTATTTGATCAGAAATGGACAGTAATATCGTGAAATATTATTACAGTTTTAAAATATAACATGTTTTGAGATTCTTTATCTTGTACTTTATTCTTGTAAAAGCAAAGCAGATATTTTTAGCAGCCATTACTCCTTTGTTGATGCTCTTTCAGAAATCATTCTAATATGCTGATTTAAAACTCAATATACATTTATCATCATCACAGTTGAAAACAGTTGTGCCTCTTAATATTGTACTGGAAACTGAGATGCCAGATATGTTTTATTCCAGGAACTTTTGTGCCATTTTTGAGTAAAGTCTTGTTTCACATTACACACATATAATATAATATAATTTAATTGAATGTATTTATTTATTGTACTTTTTTTTTTAGTAACACACATGCCTATCCACTGAAATAATAATTAGTTCTTCTCTTCTCAGACTAGATATTGACCTGACCAGACTTCCTGTCAATCAGGAGCAGTTACATACTCATGAGCTGGACACAAACAAGGGCCGACTGGTGTTTTTGGTTACACTGACCCCGTGTTCTGGTGCGTCCATCTCAGACATTCAGTCAGCTCCATTAGATAACCCTACAACCTTAAAGGAGATGCAGGAGAAATATGTGAGCATTAAATTGTTCTATTTTGTGTGTTTGTGTTTTTACTTAATTCTTATTTATTTTTTGTTTCCTTCCTGGGCCATGTCAATTATTTGTAAATTGTATAGCTTATACATATTTGTACATTTATATGATTAAATTTATTATTTAACATTTGTAAAATGTAAAAAAAGCAAATTTGTAAAAGCAAAAAAAAGAGACAATTTTATAATTAAGATCATTAAAAGATCATTTATATTTGCAGGCACTGATGAACTGTCTGCAAGGCTTGAAGGATGTTGGCTATCTTCAAATCAAGTTAATAAAAGCCACTGATCTTCCATCAACAGATTTAAGTGGTACTTATCTATATTAAATAAAATGCCATAATGCATATAGGGGATATTGTACAGTCAGTTATTAAGCAAAGTATAGCCTATTATAAAGATTTATTCAGTCATAATTATGTCATAATCTCTTCACAGGTAAAAGTGACCCTTTTTGTACCCTTGAGCTTGGTAATAGCAAACTGCAAACTCACACAATATCCAAAAACCTGAATCCTGAATGGAGAACAGCCCTAACGTTGTAAGTTGATGATGTAGATATCTCGTTCTATCAATATGCATGTTCGTGGTATTGATATCACACTAATTTTGACATGTCTTTAGTCCCATTAAGGACATCCATGATGTTCTGGTGCTCACAGTGTATCATGATGATGGGGATAAAGCTCCAGACGTGCTGGGAAAAGTTGCCATTCCATTGTTGACTGTAAATACCACAAAAAGATTGTTTTAATTGTTGTACATTTTAATCATTGTGCCAATACAGTACCATTACTTTGCCTTTAGGTTTCTAATGGCCAACAAATAACCAGAACATTGAAGAATAATACTCTATCAAGGACGACCAAAGGAAGCATCACACTGGAGTTGAATGTTCTCTATAACCCTGTAAGAGCATCATATTAAACATATGTTGCATAATTATTGATTAATATGGACAATAGCCTGAAAAAAGATAATTGAAACACTCTTTTATTTCCAGATTAAAGCAGGTGTGAGAACCTTCAAGCCGAAGGAAACAACGTTTGCAGAGGACAACCCAAAGTTTAACAAAAAGGTGAGCTTTATAACGATTACAACAAAATTTGCCACCATATTTTCTATTTTCTCTTAATATTAGGTTTGTTGTTGGCACCTTTAGAGACTCATTATGTTCAGTTTTTCCTCCAGCACCGCCTGAAGCTCTTTAGACACCAAAGATGACTTGAGTTATTAATATTTATCACCAATGAACCTTCAGTTTAAAAGCCTCTTTACACCTGAGTGAATGTCATGTTGTGAGCATTACGTCCTCAGGCACATCTTGCTAACTACTGCTTTGTCCCCATTAGCTTTTAGCACGTAATATCTATCGAGTGAGGAAGATCAGCATGGCCATTCTCTATACGCTGCAGTATATTAAAAGCTGCTTCCACTGGGAGAACACGCAAAGGAGTATTGCAGCTTTCCTGGTAAGACTTCATACCACTGTTTACAAGATTTCAACTCTATGGCCCTTTTAGTAACCTCAGGTTAGAGAACGCATCTGTGTAATCCCTCTTTGAAGAAAACGCTCTGCTCCTTAATAGCAACTTTTCACAAGACGGAAAACAGACCGTGCTCATTTGGCCCTGCTCTGTCAGGGTGCAGCTGTAAAGTGTTGAGAATCAATGATTTTTATTTATTTATTTATTTTTTTGACTGTTTTTTAAGAAATAACTGTTATTGGACACCCACTACAACTTAATCCGCAAAGGAGATTTTTCTTTTTAGGATTAAAAAAAAAAAAAAGGAAGTGTGTTTTACTGGAATTGTTGTGATGTGTTTGGAGTACTTAGAAGGTTAACACATATACTCCAGCCTCATTGAGTTTCTGTGGTTATGTGGGAGTTTAGGTTTAAATCTGGGCCAAGTCATGTCCAGATACTGTTAAAAATAAGTTCCTGTTGATTAAACAGTGGCAAAAAGAAGCACATGTGCTCCAGGTACATTGAGCTCTGGTGCTTATTTAAGAGATTTAAATTTGAATCTGAGACTTGATCTTGATTCCATTTTAATCATTTCATGCCAGTTGAACAATACCAAGAAGGAGCCAGTATGATTCAGTCATGTCACGCTGAGGTATTTGCACAGTTCAGATTTAAATAATTTTCATGCAATGAGGAGTAAGATTAGATTTCCTTTGATCTGTTTGTTACAATCACTACCATTCATAAATTTAAAGTTTCTGCATTCAATCAAATATACAGTAAAAACAAAACGTAGAAATATTGTTGCACTTTAAAATAAAATGTTCTTTTTTTAAATGTTACGGCAAAAGATGCATTTTCTAGCAGCCGATAATCCAGTCATGAGGATTCACAATCCTTCAGAAATCATTTTAATATGTTGATTTGCAGCTCAGGAAGCATTTCTTTTTATGAAAACGGTTGTGGTGCTTAACATTTTTTGAGTACTGTGATGCATGTTTTTCAGGAATCTTTGGTGAATCGAATTTATTTGAAATATAAATTGTAATGTATAAATTGTGAAATATATTATATAATATAATAATTTTTTTACGTTTTTAGCAACATAAATGATCACTTTATTAATTTAATGTGATCTTGCTAGATAACACATTTTTAATTTCATAAAAAAAATACTGCCCCTAAATTTATGAATGGTTGTGTATACTATTATTAACACTAGCAGTAAACAGACTGAACTTTAATGCGTGAGCCCTTCCAGTGTGTGCTTCAGTGCTGTTTTATTGTAGCCAAGTAGGAAGCAGTTTAAGTCTTGCTGTAACACACAAGCAGTTATTTTTAGAGGCTTTCTTGGAGCCGTAGTGTAATATGCAGTCTCCCGTGCTGCTGCGGCTCGCTACCAGAATGAGCAGTGCCCCCTGAAGGGGAGTCACTGGAGGTGTGTGCGCCCATCCACCCGAGGAGACGGGGTGTCAAGCTGGGAAGAGGCGTGGGACGTCCTGTTGCCGGCCCTATCATTGTCTGCACACGTGGGGTTGAGAAGAGAAAGAATATCATCTGGTCTCCACTAGCATGTGGCCTGTTTCTGCACCACTGCGTTCAGGGCTGTGCAGGTGATGCTGAGGTATAGAGATGACAGGAAAAATGAAAATAGGGCAGCTGTGTAAATCGTCCAGGCTTTAGAAACAACAGGCCGGAGGGGTGAATCTCAACTATGCAGTTTTTTACGGCTTCAAAGATCTATTTCATGCTTTTTTTGTACTCTCTCGTGATGTTTAATTACCATACATGTTGCACAGTGTCTATAAAACAGCGTGTTACCCTCAAGGGTTAACGAACACATATCTGTCTTTCTCTCGCTCTATGGGTGTATGTATATCTGTAGGCTGCGGTAATAAGGTAACAGAGTCAGACATTGACAGATGCTTTCCTCTAAGAAGAGCATAATTAGAGGAGACCATGCTTTCCTCTGTTTTCTCATCCAATCCATGTCAGCCGTTTAATTTATAATGTAGGCCTGTATACTTGGAATGTAGTACATAAAGTAGCCAGTGAAGAGAGGATACTTACTTTACAAACATATATTTAAAATACATTACAATGCATTATTCATGGAGGCAGTGGAGTCTCTGTCCTTTAGCTTTTACACTTTATGCAACTTATAATGCATTTGCGGTGCTGCGGTTTCTTTGTCCAGGTCTGTAGGTTGCACAGGCAGCGCCTGTTCCCGGAACACACTCCCACCCCAGTGCTGGAAATCCCAGAGGTCATCACCCCGACCTGCACACAGCACAGCGCATATACACGCTCACTCTTGCAAAACACAGCTTTCATCTGAGGAGAGTGGGAAATATGTGTGTGGGTGCATGCTTTAGTTTGAATATTGTCTGCTTTGTGCATGAGTATATATGCACAAAACTTTTCTATTTTGTATACTAGTTTATTCTTTGTTATAGAAAGAAACTTTGATTGGCCCAGGAGGAGGAAAGCATAACATTTTGAGTTGAGTTTAACCTAAGTACTGTACACCTGTCCCTAGTCCCTAGTTGACTGATTTGGCCTCGAATGGATTATATATATATATATATATATATATATATATATATATATATCATGGTTTAAGTAATCAAATGTTTTTTTTTTTATATTTTCATTTTATTTTATATGTACTTTCTGTAATACCAGTAAATTAGACACTAGAGTAACTAAATAGTAAACACTAAACTAAAACCTAATCCTAACCTAAAGATGTTGTAAATTCTCTTCAGAAATTAATTGTAAATTAAATGAACAGTAAAAAGGACAGTTTAAAAGAGTAACCTTTTAGTTTTATATATTAAAATGTTTAATATTAATTTAAAATAATGTTTGATAAAATGTTTAAATATATATATTAGTTTTGTCAAACAATTAATCAAATCCACGTGTGTGTGTACTGTGTATATTTAAAAATGTATATAATATATACATAAATTATATGAATGTTATTAAATGCATGCAAATATTTTTAGAATATACATTGTATGTATGTGTATTATATACATAATAAATATACATAGTACACTTACATATTTTATGTAAACTTTTATTGTGGATGCGATTTAATCACCATTAATCATTTGACAACACTAATGTATGTAGTTGATTTGTAGTTGAAGTGTTGTGAGGTTTATATTTATAACCAGAAGGAGAAAAAGTGGAGTGGTTTCTTATTGCACAAACCCCACTGTACCTGTTCCTTTGAATTTTTCAAGCATGTCCACCCAATGTACTGTTTCTAAACACTAGCAGTCTCATTAGAAGCATCTTCATATGCATTTGAGGAAAAAAATCTTGATAGATCTCTCAAAAGCATGCAGCCGTGCTCTCATAACTAGACAGACTGCTTACAAACTTACATATTTTTTATTGCTTGTTTATGCAACGGTAATGAGTCTAGAACAACTACAGTTAGCCTGAGAAGGAGGGCCATGACAGATAAAATCTTTATAAAATACCACTTTTTAGATGTAACTTGCACTTAGACTTAGAGAAAGATGAATGTGGCATACATCAGTGGAGACTGCAGAGGGGTCACACAGAGTTCTCTGCTGCGTGTCTCACTTTGGCCTGTAGATGGAGCTACAGCACTGTCGAAACATGCGCTCTCGGGCCGATGATAAGAACAGGTATTAGTCGAGGCCGGTGACAATTCTGATGCTAAGCATTAAGCAAAGTAATTTCTTACAGCGCATTACACAGAGCAAACAGACTCCAAAAAGTTTCCACCACAGGCTAAATGAGCATTACCCAGCCAGGCATTAACCGGCCAAATTCGCTGCTTCTGAACTCTGCAGTTCCAATAAACTTCAATAAAGATGAAAGGGATCGAAGGGTGAGGAAAAAAGAGATTATTTACACTTGAAAGCTGATTTGAAGCTTTGCTGTCATTAGAGTGTTTTAAGTATTTAAGTAGAATTAATATTCTAACATATGAGCTTGCTTCATCTGTCAGTAGTGTGGACTAGAAAGGAAAACCTGGACGTGTGTTTGTGTGTGTAAGTGTGTGTGTGTATGTTTGAGATTTTGTATTTTTTTTCCCCTTTTTGACACTGCCAGGTAGCAAGCGGTTTCGACATCATTTGACAGGCTGTGAAATGCTGATTGCTTCACATCACAGACTGTAAAGATGGCATCTGATGAATGTTTGATGCCGTGCAGCTGTAAACACAGTTGGCAGCTGTGACGGAGCGTTCTCTCTCTCTCTCTCTTTCTCATTCTCTCTCTTCCTGTTTCTGTCTAACAGAACGGCCAGCTCCACATGATAGCAGGACGGGGTCTACGCAGGTTCTTGGGTCCTGAGGGAATGCCATAAAGTGGCGGGCACGGTCTAAGCTATTAACTGGCTTACCGGGACAGGCAGGATTAGACTGATTATCAGCATTTGCACGACCTGATTCGTTATTCCAGTTAACTCGTGTAATGTCCTCAGGAAAACGCAATGATCTTCTGATATTGAGGGCTTTTCCTGCACCTCGTGTCTGTGCTAGGGCTGTCAATTTAATGTTAATTTAGTACATTTAATTACATTAAAATAAAATATGCACTTCAAAAAATGAATACTTTAATTGTACCGTAATTCTCCAACAAGGAGTTTTTTCCCCATTTGAGCAAGGTTTTTATGAGATCACAGTCAGTACAGTCCCAACGGGTCTTAAGACAAGTTAAACTTTTAACTTGCAAAATTAAAAACATGACACTAAAAGCAGCAAAACGTAATGGCTGTATGTGTCTGTAAACGTGTGTGCGTAGGCAAACAATTACCAATTAGTGCAGATGGAATGCAATCACACTTCCTGTGTGAACTACTGTAAGTCAGCTTCGCTGTGGACTGTAGACAACTGATCAGCTTATGTTCAATAACATGGATGTAATGAAAGCAATACATTGTCTTCAAATTAAATCTATAATGATTTACTTGGTTTAACAATTTATTGTCCTTTGTAATGATATAAAACGAAATAGGGTGATCAGGATGTGATCAGCTGCATGTCTGTCCTTTAAAAACTATAATTGAGCAATCAGAATTAAGTATGATAGAGAAAAAATAACAATAAAGATAATTTAAATGTTAATTTATTAATAAGGGTTTATATTTTTTGAACACTTTTTTTTTACAATGTTAGAAAAATATTGGCACAGGAAATCCAACAATAATATATGAAATTTAAATTCAAGTGATAGGTCACCTAAAAATGTTTCAACTGTATGACTGTAAGATATTTTGTGGAATGATGGTACAAAAACATTTAGTTTACCACTAACTTCTACTCTATGGATAAAATATACAAATATTTGAAATATTTCTCAGAATCCTTCTTTTTATTATAAATTAGGTCGAGTAAACAATGACAAGATTTTTTATTTGTTTTTGCCAAAAACTTTCTTAAATGACCATAATTTGGGCCTTTTCTTTCTAAATATTTAATTGTACAATTCATTTGATTATTTAATAAACATGCCATTCACTTAAAAGTTTTAATCGATTTGACAGTCCTAGTCTTTGCGATAGATCTTTCTCTGTCTGGGATTTCTTGGTCCCTCACCTTTGTTTCACTTCACTCTGAAAGTTTCCCTGGACAGCAGCTACACTGAAGCGGATGTGCGCATACAGTACGTGTGTGTGAGTCCCGCTGTGTGCCTCGTGGGCTTTAAGAAACTGTCAGGGAGTTTGTGCTGCGAGTATGACAGGAGGGCGAACCCTTGATAGTGATATATGTGCACGGGCTCTTCCTGAAACTCTGGAGGAAGGGATTAATAATTAAAGAGCTGGATTTGAGCGGCCGCTAACAGTGCGGTGATGGCTGGAGATTTGACAGTGTCAGTGTTGTTATTGAGATGTGTATGCTGCGTGTCATCGTCCCGCTCCTGGGGCTCAACGCCGAGTCTGCCTTGACCCCGCTCGCATCCCTCTTATCCTTCACGCTGACAGTCGCGCCCGCTGACAGCTCCTCCCTTCGTCTGTCCGCTTAGCTCTTATTCGTTCTACTTACGAGCAAAGTGCTTGCTTTAAATGTGCGCTTTGCATGTTTACATATTCATAGTTTGCTTTGCATAATTTGTGTATATTTTTAATATTCTTCTTCCATCTGTGCATAAACACACTCTCGCATAAACAGCTTGCACGCCGCACTATTACAAGCATGCTCCGTCTTTAACCCTGATGCACATGTCTGTGTGCGTTTGCGTGTTGTAATGACCAGCACTAACACGCTCGCCACCTCCACAGTCACAGAGGACGACTCTCCCCAGGCGCTCCGTGGCTGCAGCCCGTGACGTATGTGTGCTGGAGCTTCTGTGAGCCGAGCTGACACTCGGGGTGCCGCCCGCCTCAGGGGAGAAGGCTCGCATGGCAGATCTGTCACCCGTGAGGTCGCTGAATGTTAACGCTCCCACCATGGATTAAACACTGGTGGCCGGTGCGGCGGGGTGGGGTCGGCATGCCAGCCGCTGACAGGCACCACAGGGCTCTGTGCTCTGGCCTCCACACCGCCGCTGACAGAGAGACTTTATCTCTTCCTCTCTCACTCTCTTTCCCTCTGGGCGCACGGTCCACTCCAGCACTCCGCTGATAAGGACATGAGCTGCAGTCCAGCCGGCTGTTGCTGTGAATCACAAACACGTATCATACACTCACAGCCTGCAGTTTGCTTGTAGGATCACGTTCCAACTGAAATTATATGCTGCAGCTACAGTTAATCTATTTCAGTGTGTTCGTGATTGTTGGGAATTATTAGATTTACGAGGAAATATAAATAGACTGTTATTGTCTAAGTACTGTTAATGTTTTGCAGGTACAGACTGATTGAGAGCATTTTGAAATCATTTTAATAAAGCATTCATCATTATATTTTAAGACAAGTCAACATTTATATTCAAACTGAATAAATGGCAAATTACATTCATTAGCCATCAAAAGTATTCTGTAATATAAGAAAACAAAAGCATTCTTAATAACACTGAAATTATTTAATATAGGCCTGTATGTATTATTATATAAATATGTTTGCTTTCACACTGTTTATTAGTGATGGGAAGACTCATCATTTTAATGACTGTATTATTTAATCAAGGTTAGCAAAATTAATGCATCTATCTTTATTCAAATCAGTCAAAATGCTATAGTTTGAAAAGCCTAATTCCATATGCAGGTTTACATTAGCAATCTTTGGTCATATTCTAAAATAGGGAGCCAAAGATTAAAAAAAGATTATATTTCGAGTCTTTGGTTGATTAGTTAATTGTTCGCGAACAACCATTTGCGTTAAATGCTGAGTGTTTCCAATTTATAGATGGGCATTTTGGTAAATAGCAGGCATAGATACAGAACCTTATAAATATATAGATATAGATACAGAACCATAAGGGTCATAAGGATAAATCTTTTTTTTTTTTTAATTGAAAGCTTAAAAAAGGCACTTTCCATTGATGTATGTTTTGTTAGGACAGTATTTGCCTGAGATACAGCTACTTGAATACCTAAAGTTTGAGGGTGCAAAAACAAAATCTAAATATTGAGGAAAATTGCTGATTAAACCGGTCTAAATGAAGTGCTTAGCAATGCCTATTTTTTATTTATTTACGGTAAAAAATGTCATGGAACATGGACATTTTTGGCCCATACACTGTTTTTTGGTTATTGCTATAAATATACCAGTGCTACTTAAGATTTTGTTTGCATATTAGTAAAGAAATGGAAACCTAAAAGCTGTCACATCATTTATACAGTTCCGAATCCTGGAAGTTTCCACCCTATTTGTTGTTCATTTTCCACAGATATACATGCCACAATCATTTCTGTGCATCTCGAGCTTTCTCTTTTGTCTTGCGTGCAGACATGCATGGCTTTAGCAGCCACTGGAGCCTTTGATTCACTGTAAATGTTGTGTCATTTTTCTGTATTTTAATCAAGACACCAATGTAGGTTACTCGCTTCGCCCTCCATTTCACCTTGGAAAAAAGCCAGAGAAAGAGAGGAAAGTGTGGCGATGCTGCAAGGATCCTCTGTTCACATTAAAGTTGCCCGGTTTCATCTGCTCTCTTGAAAACGCACACATACACATTAAGCCTGCAGCCAATAGTCAGCCTTGTTAGATTTGCACAGATACGTTCATGTAATCTGGCATCCGTCCACAGCCCTTCGTCTGACCCTC
This sequence comes from Enteromius radiatus, assembly GCA_032357445.1. NCBI lineage: Eukaryota > Metazoa > Chordata > Actinopteri > Cypriniformes > Cyprinidae > Enteromius > Enteromius radiatus. The sequence goes on along the minus strand of JAUCMS010000034.1, from coordinate 2,916,810 downwards.
ATAAGGCAGGCTGGCACTGCTGCCGTTGTTTGCGTCTCGCTGCTGCGGAAGATAAATGCATGAGAGGGACACGAGAGAGACTCAAACTTCCCCTCATGGTTTAGTTAGTGCTCACTTGCTCTGAGAGGATACACACACATAATAGATTTTCCCCTGTCAAAATGCACAAATCTGAAATGTTAATGCTTCAAAAAGCATAACAACGTTAACCATGTAAAGTGCTTCTTAAAAATTTGTTCTGCAGTCATTGAAAAGCTTGGTTAATATTAATAGATTGGTGAATTAATTTGCTCAAATCTAAATTGTTACAAAGTCAGTGATTTGGTTTGGCTGTGTCGTGGCTCAAAACAGTTTTGCGTTTTTCATATGCATCTTAGAGCGATCCAATATGTTCAGTGTTATCTTGCTAATTCCCCCCACGTTACCGGTCAGTTCTTAAGTATTTATGGACTCCTGACTGCTTCAGATTCAAACACCAACTTTACAGGACATGATCCCTGCTCAGTTTGTCTTGCTGTGTCTGTTGACTGAATGAATTTATATAGCTCCTATGAAAAAGCTTTTAGCTGAACTAATCTCCCTTTATAAATTCTGACAGTCAGTGTTGTGTTGTTTTGTATACATGAGGTACTGTAGTTATACAGTGGCTTCCAAAAGTCTCAAACCATTAAAAACCTGGGATTCAATATATATGCATAGTTTAGGGTCAATCAAAAATGGATACATTTTATTGAGCAAAAGTGACAGTGAAGACAAAAAACATTTCTCAAATAAATGCTGTCCTTTTGCAAATTTTATCCATTACCTGAATATAAAACTATATATTTAGCATTGATGATCAAGTCAATGTAAAAATATGATCACTAAAGACTGGAGTCAAATTTCAGCTTTACACATTAAATTGTAAAATATATTAAAATAGATCAATACAATGTTAAAAATACAGTGAGAAAAAAAAATATTTCAAAAACCCAACCACAAACATTTTGACATATAAAATTGATATAAAAAAATATACCAAAAAGAAATTTGTTCATTTAATAATTTAAACCTAAATCTTAACTTTAATAAAAAAAAAATCTATTTAAGTATCAGCATTTTCAGTACTGCTCTCAAACTGTTGAACTCCACTGTACAGTACATCAAATATATTTTTCTCTACATGTTCTGACTTTGAAATTCAGATGGATGGAGGTTATTGTACTCCCACAGTGATGCGTGTTTACATTTAGCAGTAGCTGTGGAGTGTTGTTTCCCAGCCCTCCACACCACTTGTGTTTAGTCTGTCAGTAAGTAGTCTGATTTGGTAGCCTCTCTCCACCCCTTTGCCGTTTAATCAATTTGCAGGATTGTATAAACTCTTAGTGAGGGCGTCTTTGTCCTTTTGTTCCTGCCGTGGCTCTCCTCTCCCCCTCCCTGGAGAGCGTGGGTGGCGTACTGCTGCCAGCCTGGCTTCGGCTCCAGGACTTATTTTATTCACACTTTTAATCGCTGAGTGCTTTATTATTAGGTATAGGAATTCCTCTGACCAGGGGATCGTCTAGAGAGGCCTCAGAAATACATTTAGTGCAATCATATTAGCTGCACACTAAAACATATCCGTCAGGCGGTTCTTAACCCCCTGCTAGGCCGGTCTTCTGGTGGTCCTTGTTGTTGCCTGAGGAGAGGAGAGAGAGTTCTCCATCACCTACGGCAGGCCACTGTAGTATCATTTTTATATAATCTTTCTCCTTCGACAGTCAACACCTAACAGCAGCAGAAAATGTGTGTAAGCTTTGCTTAATATAATGTATATACTGTACATTTATGATAATTGGATTATTTAACCAAACTGACTCACTTTAATGTACATGACTCACACCTGTATTCGTTTAGTGTGAATGGAAGCACATTACACTATGCCTCTCTGCACTGTATACATGCTTGTCTTGTGTGTTGCTTTTTTTGGTGGGTTGGAATAACACAACAGAGTTGGAGATATGAGCTGTGTGTCATCAGAAGGTTTTAGACTGAGTTCCTGTCTGTGTGGTCTGGGCTCAACCCAAAGTCTGGGCTCATTGTTGCCAGATCTCACTAGAAAAACAATCAACTGGGTCTGACAAAACAAGCTCAAAATAACTCACTTTCTTCACCAACTATACCTAAATAAGCCCAGTAGTACATGAGCACTTTCTGGATGTAAGACTAAACATTGCAATCCACCATTTCCCATATTTATACATGAAAGAGTCCTAATATTAAGTGGACATGGCAACACTGGCTGTATAATACTTGGCTAAAAAAATGCATAGGTTTGATTCCAGCCATGAGACCTAAAAAGACTTTAGTTCTATGTACAGTAGCTGTGACTTTACAAAATAAAAAAAAAATCTATTTTATTTGCACTTAATGCATTTGACAAGCAGAAAACCAGTGTACAGCTGGATTTCTTCTTCGATATAAATGAACTCTTAATGTCTGTCAGGTTTTACTTCGCCCTCCTTTTCCTTTAATCACTGCACTAATAAAACGCAAACCACTTATTGGAGAATTAGCCGAGTGCGTTCAGCAGGCGCAGTGTAGGATTTGAGCAGCAGCTCACTCGAGGCTATCAGACAACGCCTTCGCACTGAAATCGGACTTTTCCAGATGTTCGCTGTTCTGTTTTTATTAGCACCGGGGAAAAGGCTTGTAAATCCAGCATGCTTCCACATATACACACACACGCACACTACTGGCGACGGAATGAAGAAATCTCTGACAGGTTTTGTTTATCCAGTCATTTAGATGCTGAATTTAGACACAAGACATTTTACTGTATTTCCGTGTGCTTTTATCTTGTCCACCAAGCCTGTGAGCAGTTGAGCGGAAATTTGCATTAGTGGACGATTATGAATACCTGTGACAGATCTTCTCTCTAGACTCCAAGGCTGCAAATGAATGGTCTCCTACTGTTGACTCGCATGGGAAGACAGGGACCAGGCAATTAGACTTTAGTAGTTAATGTTGAAGCTTCTCCAGGCAGGGCAAGCGGGTTCAACGTTCCTGCTGGGCTGTCGGCAGGTTTTTTTCCATCTCAGCTCTCTCACTTGCTCACTTTCTGCCTTGACTTCTTTGGAAGGTATCACTTATGACAGCTAACCTGTTGATAAGCCCTTCGAGTTTATCTGAGGGTGAGGATGAAGGCGGGCTCCTCCACGTGGGGTCCTAAAAGTGGAAGCGACTACAGCGGGATGCCGCTCGTATTCACCCTTCGCATGCTATAATACGGTTTTCAGCCTGAATATGTGTGTGCTAGCACAGATTGAATAAGGAGTTAAAGAGATTCAACCATCTCCTTCAATAGTACGGTGTGACTAAATTTGTAATGAATTATTAAAGAAAGACCCAGATGTGTGTACTGTTGTTGTTGTGCCTGCAGGGGTTGTTGTCCAAGTGCTCTGTGCATTAAGCACGATTCTCATATCCCTGGTGGCTTCGTGCGTGCGTGTGTGTGTTTGTGTGCAGGCATGTGTGAAAGTGAACCTATCATGGGAGTGGCAGTAGGTAGACTGCCCCCAGAGCACTATGTCTGGCCACTGGCTGATATGACAGGAACATGCTGGTACTGTACTACAGCTAAAGTAAGGCCTGCAGGCCCCGGATAACTTAAGTCAAACATATTGTCTCTAACAAGCCTCCAGCATGCCATGTAAACGCAAGCCTGTTGTTCTTTGTAATAGTACAACGGTACGAGCTTGTGACCTTCGAATGAAATGGGACTAACTTCATGTATTCACTGTGAACAATTGTTGTAGCATTCAGTGTAGACAGAATTAATTATAATGGCTTTATTGGCTTTTCATATGTCACTTGAGGTTTAGTTGAAAGGTCTAAATATCAAGTACATTAAAAATGCCTGATTAATGAAACTGATATATTGTGCTTCCCTAGTTTTATTCGATTACATGCATCAGTTATTTTTGGCACAACACTGATTCAATGTTCTGACATAAATGCATTAAGTTTAGTGCATTTTTACAATAATGCTTCCTTCAAATGTCTCGTTTTACAGTCGTCCCTGTGCGTCGTCTTATTATGTCTCAGGCTCATTATATTGCCACTAGCCGGGTTTAAATTCAGCCGTCCAATTAGCATCGTGCTGTGCGTTACTGTGGGTGTTGCGCACGTATTTCTCTTATGGAATTCTGTAGGATTATTCATCTTATTTCTACCAGGGGTCCTGAGTGTTCGCAGTCTCTCCGCAGCGGTAAAATGCTAAAACCAGCCCTTCAGCAGTCACGTATGTAGCAGAAATGTATCGAAGTAAATGCAGTGTATCAGAGCAAGTGTGGAGGACCACTCCTGTCAGATGCTCTGTTTCATCACATCCAAATTACACACTACCGGCACAGTGTTAATCAATGCAAATGGATTTTTAAAATATTAAAATCTGCTATACCACACCACACAGATGCTGGCACAGGCAACTACTGTAAATGAGGATGGTCTTGAAGGATGCTCGGATACAACACAAAAGCGTAAAACTCCTTGAGATGTATAGTATAGGACATACTTATGTGTGTGTGTGTGTGGGCAGCATTGCCAACTGTGCTGTTTGTGATTCTCATCCCCTGTTTGATACCCTCTCTCTTTTTCTGTCTCTATTAGATATTTGTGGTGACAGTGTGGCTTTGGGAGCTGTTCATGTTGCCTCTCTTCCTCCTTCTGCTCATTGGCTGGAACTACTTCCACATTACACCAGGCATGGCCAGCTACAGTCTGGACTGGGTGAGTGCTGTGATGTCGCCCACTCAGCTGTACAGAAAATGATCCCTAATAAGTCAGAGTCAATGCTGGTGACTCACAGGATTAAGAAATAAGCATCCGTTTTAAACCTCACAGATTGTATTGAAGAATGATTTCAAATTAGACTTTCTGTCTATAGTAGACAGTATTGTCATTTGTATTTTTTATACATGAACAACATTTATACTGTGACATATTACAATTTTAAAATTCTATTTCATCCTGTGATGACAAAGCTGAATTTCAGCATTGTTACATTAAAGCATATTTTGTAATAAATTAAAAAGAAAAAAAGAGAATGCTAGTGTTACAGGCCCTTTTTTAAATAAGTAGTTAGAATAGAAAATATAAATGTTTATGTTTAAATAAAAAAGTAGATAAAGTAGAATTAGGATAGATAGAGGCTAAATTTAGAGGGCCAATATTAATAATACAAAAAATGACTAAATTGTACCATTATGATATATTATAACATGGCTAGTTGCCAAACAAACAAGAAAATAGTAATTAAATATTAATTTAAATGGAAATGATTTCATTATGTAACAAGAATGAGACTGGGATGACAAAACAAGCACAGAATAGCCTATAGCCTACACTTTATATGATGTACCATTATTAGAATGTTGCTAATTGACCACTCAGAGTGAAGTATTTTAGTGAGTCATTAGGTGCAATTTATATCACATTACAAGACTAAAAACTGTCTTTTTGAGGTCTTTTTACTGTATTTCTAAAGACATTAATTGGGCAGTCCATCGTAATTAGATCATGTTGTCTATGAATTCGACATTCACAAAGGTTAAGATGTCTGAGATGTTCCTATCACCCTTGGTTGTGAGTTTTAACATAGCAGTCACACTCTAAGTGACCTTCATCTCCAGTGGGTTGAATAAACTATATTTGAGTCCTTACTCAGAATGTTGCGGCCCTTTGTGCACCAGCAACCCGTCTCAGCTGCGTATCTCAGGCTCGGGGTGGGGCTGCGTTAAAGCCAGCATCACCTTGTGCTCACCCCTTGGCCTAGCAGAGACAGAGCACCACGGCTACATTCAGTAGCCTTGAAGGGTCAGGGATGACTTGATAGAGAGCGATCTAGGCACCCGAACGGCTTAGATGAAATGCCTTCCTTTTGGTTTCAGGTGCATGTGTGAATGTGTGTATGTGTTTATGTTGTGAAGAAATGAGATTGCTTGGTTGTGACATCGCTCTTGTGAGGAAGGCCCCTCTCATTCACCTCCTCCTTTTGTGCGAGGTCACCCGAGAGGCAGTTGCTACGGCAACAGGGCCTCTCCCAATGGGGGTGTATATACAAGCGAAGGTTTCATTACAAGGTGTTTGTTAAGAAAATGCTCCATTGCCCACGTGTGTCTCAATCTCACCCGCTCTCTATCTCTTTCTCCTTCTTTTGCAGGAGAACATGTCCATGGCCGAGGACGAGGACGAGGACGAAAAGGTATTTCGTCAGTGCCACGCATGGTTTTTGATTAACCCCTGACTTTATAGAACCTGTCCTTGGGGTGCTACATAGATGGGCTGTACGCTGTACCTTTAATACTGCATTTAACTCAGAACTGCAACTTAAATACGTTCAAAATGAGGACAGACGATTCAGCAAGCCCATTTTCCCTCTAGTACTTTCACACCACTCCTCTGGGAATTCTCGCTCATACGACAAATGGATTTGGTTGCTTTGCTGTGGTCCTTTGAAACGCAGAAATAAGCACAGAACGGCATCATTAATTGAAGTTTGCCTTCCGCTGGGGAATAGAGGCATTGTAAGGATTTTAAGGCAGGCATGGCTAAATAGGGAGGCTGGACTGCAGTTGAACTCCCCCTTTTTGAGTTTTATTTTTTTAAATGCTTAAGATGAGTCATTAGACTAATTAGAAATTCTCCCAAATCTGCTTAGATCCAATTATTCTGAAAATATTCAGTCATTAGAAACAGTACAAACATCTTTATTTAAAAAAATAAATAAATTAAGCTGGTATGTAGGGCCCTGTGATTCCACGATGTGGAAAATGGGGACAGAATTGTGTAATTCAGTAATGAATATGCAATTTAATGTATGTAATTTGGAATTTTCCCAATTTTAGATGAATAAATCAAAAGTAGGTTAGTACGCTAAAATTAAAACGTGATATGAACTAGTGTCTGTGAATATTAAACTGCACAAAAAGCGTTTAAACGCGAGTCTCTGTGTGATTGAATGGCGCAGATGTGCTGTTTTGTTAAATACACACACAGAAGCACTTAAGAGTAACTTAATGAGAATTCTCAGAAACATAAAGGTCTTCACTCGTCAAAATAAAAGTTTGGATTAACTTGAATCTGTAACAAAAGTAAAAAGTGGGAAACACTGACTTAACTCTATTACTACTAATACAATTATTATGAAAACAGTGTTTTTAAAGAATTTTCACAGAAAACTTAAATGTAGGCTAAATACACAACACAGTATTTCAGAAAAATATTCCTATTATATTTATTAAATACAATCAATTAAGATGCAAATCATTATTAAACTTTAATGAAACTATTAAAAATTAATCCAGAAAATTAATGGAAAAACAAAGAATAAAACATGTCATAGGGCCTTGAATTTTTTATTTATTTATTTTTTTTAAATAAATAGTTGTGGAATATTTTAAGTTTCACAATTTCAATTAGACATCTTTTTTGGTTAATACAATTTTATTTAAAGTCTAGGAAAATTAAAACTAAAAATGGAATACAGAAAACATTTTAAAGAACAAAAAAACAAACAAAAGAAATTGAAATGGAAAAATATGGTGGTATGGTTTCATTGTTTACCACATATGGATGGTAAACAGTCACAATGGTCAAAATCGGAATGCAGAGCGCTGAATAAATTTATAATGATTTATAGTCATTTTAGTCTGTGCTGTCTGATTCGGAGAGGAACGGGTTAACAGGAAGATAATACATTATTGCTTTCTGACTTGGATGTGCGGAAGTGCGCAGCTCTGAGCCTCCGAGCGCTGACCCTTGCGCTGTTCAGCTAGGGCCTAGGATTCATATCCATAATGTGCTCAATATATTCTGCTATGATGACCGCAGGCTAGCTTCATCTGTTGAGAGGAACCCCTCTGTTAAAAACAGCTTCCTCGTCCAAATCCTATCCAAGCCAAGCAGATAATTCACGGATGAAACGCGTGATATGTGTGTGCAAGCACATTAGCTTACGCCCAGCAGCTAAACAATTGTAATATATCTTGGAGGGAGGAGAAAAAAAAAAAAGTTTAATAACTATGTGGATTGTGTGTGTTTAAATTAAGCTAATGTCATAAAAATTCAGTTTATTAAGATATTACACCTTGCGAATACATTCATGTGCACTTATTTATTTTGATTAATTATAATAATTACGAGTATCAGAATGAACAGTATTTTTCTAGTGATCTATATTGTGTTTTTACACTCTTTCACGTCTTGTGTAAATGAAATATCTCCTTTCATTTATTTAATTACCCAGATGTCCGTGTTTATTTTAATTTGTCAGCTCTAATTTAAGATGGCTTGTTTCAAAGTCCCGTTTGGTTTTTTTCACTTGGACTTGGGTATCACGCAAGACAGATCAAACAGTCTAGCTTTACACGTCCTATCAAAGTCATCGCAGCTAATGTTTTGGGGTTGGAGAATGATCGGTGTTAAATTTGATCACTTCAAAAGCCCAGTTTTTTTCTACTCTTTGGTTAACATGGGGATAAAGGCTTGTCCCCTCTGAGAAGGTTATGATTACCGCCCGTTTTTCTCTGTGTTTTCCCCTGGAGGATGTGAATATGTAAACCTGCAGTGGAATGAAGCTAAAGAAAGCCAATAGGACAGGCCTCGATACTGCAGAAATAACACACAACACATCTCCTCTATGAACACGAATTTGTCCTGGGGGAGAGAGGGAAAATTACAAATCACATGCTGCGATGTAACTTCCCTTCAGCTTTCGGTATCAATTGTGTTGAACGCACAGACGCTGGTTTAACCGCATCAGAAAACAAGAGGATAGAAGTGAATACAAGCCGCTGGTGGTGTGTCCTGTATGACCAAGAGGCCCTGTTCGCTTGGCCCTGGGCATAAGGTCGCCTAAGAGTTTGGTTAGACAGTGAGCTGACCCCCTTCTTCTGCCGCACCCCGGGGTACCTTCGCAAGCCCTCTCCCCCCTCACATCTAACATATCACCTTCAGCACATAGCACAAGGACAGAGTGTTGATGTCATAATCATTGTGTATTCCATTTGGGAGCGCTGGGTGTTTTGTGCTTGTTTGTACTCTGGTTGTCAGCTTTAACAAACCCATTTGCAATCCATTTTTGCCAATAACGCAGGTGTTTTCTTTAGGTGCGTTCCTCTGGTTATTCCATTGTGGAATAAGTGAGTCGCGAATATTTGCACCAGCTTTGAATGAATATTCAAATTTGACGCCATTTACTCAATTAAAGGAATGTTAAATGAACCCTGCCTTGCGGTATTTTGATTGTGCCGAGCATTCCTGTGAAACGGCATTTCCTGTTCGCCTTTGTGCAATCTGTTCCCTATTAAGCCAACATAAAAGTTATTTGACAATTTCATCTGAATTGAGAACATGATCTGACAGAGGTTTTCTAATCAGTAGACGTGTAGCACGGATAGTTTATTTCTGCTAAAAAATTGTTTCCACCTCAGAGGCGGAAAAAAGGATGTTTGACTTCAATGGGGTTTAGGGAGATGAATCACAGAAGTCCAGAGAACTTGTATTTTGGTCTCCATTAATATGAATATTTGATGTTTGTCAGTTTATAAACTTGCAGCCATACCAAAGCAATCTGTGACAAACGTTACATAACATGTAGAGACCCTTAAATACACTTTCAAATATCATTCAGTAACAAAATGTCAAAACAAAGAATAGCAAAAAGACTTTGGGAATCGATGTCACTTTTCTAAGCATTTTTTTCCAAGATATTTTGAAGTGGACACATTACATCTGCTTGGATGTCCTCAGGTGGAGCTCATCACATGAACTATTTAGTATTATAATCTTATGGTTTACACAAATATATGTACCAACCCAAAACAGACTGGCATGCAAGGGCCAGTTTCAGGTTCTGGAGGTGGGAAGCAGCTATTTGTTTGTTTTGGCCGATCTGTATTCCGGAATTGCACACAAGCTGCATTGCAATCAATTTCCCACATGCAATTTATGTGGAATTTTTATAAATTATGTCATTTCTTTCCCTCTTACCTCCATATAATGCATAAGTAATATTCATAAATGCAGCTGCTTTATTTACAGTGATAACCAAGGCGCTCTATATATATATATATATATATATATGCCACCTGCTATACATCTGCATTTTCATTCAGTCTGTCTGCTGTTTTTTTGTTATGTGCAGGTGTCTTACTGTATGTAGCATAATTTCACAAATAATTTAGCTTTAAATTATACAGTCTTCTTCAAATAAAAAACAACTGCTGCTAGCACTACTGTCTATTAAAAATAATAAATAAATCAGGTATCGAACCATGACACCCCGTACTGAATTGTGCTCATAGGTTTACCTAGCACAGTAAATGTCAGATTGCAAAATTTATGATCTCACTTAAGAGCTGTAGAAATGACTAAAACATTATATTCATTTATAGTTAACTATTGGTATTTTTAATAAGCTAGCAAAATTCCATCAAAAGTGACTTTGTGATTCTTTAAAATAAACGCCACTCGGTTTGATATTTTGTTATTAATATATGACTTAAGTGTTCAAATATTTTTTTGGGAGCACTGCAAGTTCATTTTTCTTGTGGTTGTTCGAGAGTCACGCTGTTCATTAAGCAAAGAAACACTAGAGACATTTGAGCTGATATCAAACACAGTTGATACACTGAAAGAATAAATCTTCTTCTGCACTTTATCCTCCTTTGACACTTTCCTCACAAAGCAGGGATTTGAAATGACTCATAACAGGAGGCATGTTGATTTTCTCTTGATTGATATCCTAGTCTCTATGTTAGGACATGCTGTGTGCTGAGTGGAGGCATGACTGGCTTCCTATGGTTTCCTGTGTCTGGGGCCGAATGGAGAGTGACAGCGGGGAGTCTGAGCTGAGCTTTCCCAGGGGCCGGCTCACCAGGGCCGCTGTCTGGGGGACGGTCGCTTAGACAAACATATACAGTGCTCGATCACACGTTTGTCTTTCTCACCACCCCCCATACTCTCATTTATTCTCTCGCTCCGTCATTACTCCTGTCATTATTTTCTCCTTTTGATGTGAGGGCTTCTTCTTTCTCTTTCTTCTCTTCCCCCTTTGGAGAAATACACTCGCGGGCTCTTATGCCGGAGGAATCTCTGATGTGATCATGTTGCTTTGGACGTTAGATTACCCTAGCAATCTTCTTTAAGTAAAATGGAATAGAATTTCTCCCTTTCTTTTTTTCTCATCGAAAGTCCATTTAGCCCATGTCTGTGAATTACACAGCAACCCAATACTGTGTGATGCATCAAATACAAGAAGACAATGGGATTTCCCATCTCTCTTACAAGAAGTAAAAACATTGCTTTGTATAACAGGATTACACTCAGACATTGCAATCTTTCTCCCACGAGCTCGGATACAGAAAACGATAAATCCAATGATTTCAACCCTGCACTCAATCTTGCCATAAGGTGGGCAACTCTTAACTTTCGTACGCCAAGAACTGGTACTCGAAAAAGCTCGCACCCCAGGAAACGAGCCAAGCAGAGACTCGCGGATTAGACGACCTCGCAAGTTGGCGACTTATGCCGTCTGCGTTCTCGAACTCCCGAGTCCTTCTCTCACTGTATGCTTTCTGATTGCCATTTTTACATCTTTTTCCTCCTCCGCTTAATCTTTGATTGTGATGCACCTTTATTGTTTGCGCCTGACGAATGCTGAAATACTCCCAGATCTGTGACAGCTCTGGAGGAGAGGCTGACACATTTTCACGTCTGAGGAGATGTTACAGAAGCTCATTACAGGCCATTGACTAGATGAAATACTGGTGATGGCACTCTGGAAATAAACTGCTCTTCCTTTGTCGGCGTCTAGCAGCTGACTTCCCTCATCAGTCTCTGTCTTTTTTTTTTTTTTTTCTTCTTTCTCTTCAGGAATCAGAGAAAAAAGGACTGATGGAAAAAATCCACATGGTTCAAGAAATTGTGCTTACAGTTCAGAACACTTTAGATGAAGTGGCTTGCTTTGGGGAAAGAGTGAAAAAGTAAGAACAGAGCATTTTCTACCTCTTATAAATCTCACGCATGCAGCTATGCTTATAAGCTTATATATAAGTGTTAAGTTTTTTGTGGAATAGATTCATTCTTCAATTTCTTTTCTATTAAAACACTGTTTTAGTGGCGCATTCAAGTTAATAAGTCCAGTACATGCATTAATATAGCATTTATGTACTTGATTTAATTTGTGTGCATATTAACTCAGCTCGTGTCTCCATCAACAGCACATTCAACTGGTCAGTACCCTTCTTGTCATTCCTGGCCTGCCTGGTTCTGTTTCTGGCGACTGCCGCCTTGTACTACATCCCACTGCGGTACATAGTTTTAGTGTGGGGTAAGTAAGTGAGACACCATGTGTAGCCCTTTCACCCAATCATGCGTGATACTCCAGTGCTGCTGTTAAGCTGTCTCCACTTTCTTTTAAATGGAAGTCATGCAGAGATGTTTTAGAAAGAGTCACACTTTACTGTCTCTGAGCTTTGAGCTCGACTCTTTTACTGACGCCTGACGAAAGCTATTTAAAAAGTGATCAATTTCCATAACTCTACCTGTGACAGCTGATCAGAATCATAAACATGATCCGCTGTTGGCTGGAAAGACTAGCTGCACCTCTCCTGACTGAGACTTTATAAACTTAAAAGCATAAGGATTACAGTAATAGAGAAAATGTGGGCAAGCGAAGGCATTATTCTGCTTTTAATGCCCCTAATTTTACCTATGATTGGTTTTAATGTGTGCAGGAAAAATATAGCTTTACAAATTCTACTCATTTAGGATTAGTAATGGTTAGTAATGGAAAGACATGTGTTTGTTTACAAAGGCAGCATTTATGATTACTGTAAAAATAGTATTGCAGTTAATAATTGTTATTATTAACAATAATTTAAAATGTATTCATCATTATAATATGATGCTCAAGAAACAATTCCTATTGTTACTGAAAATGGTTGTGCTACTTAATATTTTTCTGGAAATAGTGAAACAATTATAATATTTAAAAACAAAAAGATTAATTTCTGGTATACTTGAGAACTTGTTATATTAATCTTTTTTAGAGAATGGTTTTATCTTCAAATTGGGAATTTAGGAAAATTTGTTGGTCGGATAATGTGGGATGCGTTTAATGATGTCGCTGTTGCAGTTTTATGGCATCATACAGTAGTGTGAATCATGACAACCATATTACAGACCACATATTTATATGCACACATGATCACATATCAGCATAAAGTGACAAATGTTTGTTGGGTCAAGGTTTGTTTTGTGGTGTGGAGGAGAACTTATTTATTAATGCATGCTTGTTTTCACAGGTGTTAACAAATTTACCAAGAAGCTTTTCAACTCATATGCCATCGACAATAATGAAATACTGGATTTTCTCAAGAGGGTGCCTTCTGATGTTCAAAAGGTAAGGGTCCAGTTTTACATTTAGAGAGAGAGGGAGGGACAAAGACAAGGAAGGAATTCCCTGAAGATGTCTGCATTATTTGCACTAACAGAATTCCCAAGTGTTACCCAGGATATTTCCTCTGGCTGTGTTTGATTATTAATGGACTCTCGCCTTTAAAGGCGGCCCCCGGCCCAATTATTTCCCAGCATGTCTTGATGGAGTCACCCGGCTGCCTGGATGGGGTCCGCTCTGATCTATCCTCAGCCGTAACGCTTCAGCCTTGTCCCTGATTATCAGTTTTGTCGGCCTGTGATAAAAGAAGGGTGCTGTAGAGGGTTCAGGGATTGGCTAAGGGGTCGGTGTCTGCACACTGGCAGTGTGGCGGCCCCCGTCACATCAGGTTGAAGGACTCGATTAATGAAGTGTTGAGCCAACGCCGTCCTGCTGGGCGCCATATGTGATGAAACATTATCCATGGCTGATATGTCATTCGGGGTTACATCATAAGCCCGTGGACGTGCAGCCAAACGCTGAGAGTCTCGCTCTGTCTTTCGGACCCTGAGTGAGATTCTGAAGTTGGGATGCAGAAGCGGGTCCTGCTGTCATGAAGCGGATACTTGTCTCCATCATCAAGGCTATTTAACTGCTGTCAGTGCTTCCTGTCCTGCTCAGATACTGGAGAGCTCGAGTGATTGGCTCAGACGAACCTCCTGGGATGAACCTCTGCAACTTTACGTTAACATATGTCTGTGTGGTTGGATGAAGCCAGCATGACACACTGGTTTTGGCATGTGGAAGCAGCAAGTTGGCAAAACAAGATGGAAACCATTGCGGAGTTTTTAAGCCTTTTGAAGTATGTTTTCGTGGTTGGATGAACTGCCTGCTGTTCATTTAAATGGAACGCACCAAAAATGGGAAGACAGAATGATCTTTAGAAAAAGAAAAAAAAAAAAAAAGTGCATGCCACTTTTTAAAGAACAAAATGCCAATAAAACGGCATAGTGGTCATTAAGCATACCAATAAAGAGCAAAAAGGTATGCAAATCCTCGCTGTCCCCGTTAAGTTTAACATGTCCGAACCGTTATGCTAAAAATGGGTTGACCAAATAAACAGCACGTTACAAAAGCTCAAATTGACTCCTGTCTCACGGTTCCGAAAATGACTTGGCAATTAGTGCCTGTGCTGTTCTTCAAACACCAACCCTCAAAACTGGACTTCATACAGCCCTCTGTCCTAAAATAAGCAGCATCTGTCAGTTCTGAGGACAGTTTCATGTTCTGAGGCTGCCGCGTCTCTTTGTTCCCTTGTGCTCCATCTCCCATTCTCATAATCAGGGCCTGGTAATTAGTGTGCAGTCCCTACCTTACAGATACACTTCCAGGTTATTGTTTAGAGGAGAAACAAACAAGAAAAGCATTTGGACGCATTCTCCACGCTTTCCAGTCCCATCAGCCTCATGCCATATTTAATTATTTGTCGATTCTGTATGTTGTTTGGACGGCACGGTGGCCTTGGACAAGAGAAGATGCCTTTAATGCCATTTTTAGAAGCTGATGATGAAATCATCGGGAATGCTTTTGGAGGTTGTTATGATCCAGGTACTGGACTCGATAATGTATCCAAAACATTCTTTGAGTAGTTGTTGATTGGTATGTATTTTTCGATATCTTGGAGAGCTGATGACCAATATACAGCTGACATATTATATCACACTGACTAATTTCAAGTTTGAAAAAAATATAGTAAATAACACATTTACTAAATTAAAATAATAATAATAATAAAAAAGAATCATTATAAAAATGACAGATTTTTGGAATTCAATTATATAAAGGCATATGTTTTTGAATGCTGACTTCATATTTCTTTAAGTCGTTGGGGTATATTTGTGGCAATTTTTTTTTTTTGCACCTTCAGATTCCAGATTTTCAAATAGTTGTATATTGTCATATCCTAAAAAATAAGCTTTCCATTTTTATTTATTCAGCTTTCAGATGATGTGTTGAATCTATGTTTTAAAAAAATGAAATTTTTAGTGCAATAAAATGCTATGATACTTTGTCTAATTGTGGCCGACCACTAGTATTGATTGACTAGCACATTTGTAGTTGTGGAATTCAACTTTACATTTGGTACATCATCTCATTATTAGTCATGGGCTAAAAAGTATAATTTTCACGTGTCAAATCATCAAATTATGACTTGTATAGCAACTTCTTATTAAACGTTCAGAAGTCATCTTTTGAATGCCAGATCTGAATGTTTAATTGCTAGTAGCTGTACATTCAGTGCTGCCGGAAAAAATCTTTATTCAGTTTCTCAGTGAAACCTCAGCGAAAATCTACTTTCATCATGACGACCTTCACCTCCGACCCGAGTTCACTCCCTGCTTTAAGTAAAGTAAACAGCATGTTCATCTGAAACGGGGGAAGTGTGTGATCATCTGTAACCGCAATGCCCCAGCCGAAGCTGTACAGGCACTTACTCCTGCCTACAAGCTGCTATAATTAGTCTCCAACAAACTTTTCTCAGGAAGGACACAACTCGCAACTCCTCAGTTTGCGAGGACCTAAGACAGCGGGTCTGCTCAACCGGTATAGTTCCCTTATAGGTGGGGGTGGTGTAGTCACCGCTGTGTCGGTACGGAACCCTTGACTTTTCAAATCTTTCCTCCTTGTGATTAATCCCCTCTGCTCCTGTGTTTAAAAAATGATTCATTACAGCCGCGCCCGCCTGGCTTTCCCCCTGCACCGGCTCTCCTCAGGGAGCCATTACCGTGAGCGGGCCTCAGCTCCGATTACCTGCGTCTGACCAAAGAGCTGTTTGTTTTTACAGGTGCAGTACAGCGAGCCGAGAGCTGAGCTCGGCAACCAGGGCCCAGCGAAGAAGAAACGTTTGCGCTGAAACCCAACGGACGTGTCAGATGAAAGGGACGGACGGCGTTTCAAGACACGGTCTGTTTAAGTCATAATGCCCCGTGCGAGTGGAGAAGGAGCCCCCTTGTGCCAAACCATCCTTACTTCCACTGAGGTGTATTCATCGGTTGTGTGATACTGTGTGTGTGTGTTTGAGAGAGAGGGGCCCCTCCTGACGGGGCCTTTGGCCGTTGCAAACTCACATGGTCACAGTGTCTGAGCATATGAAGGTAAAGACGGGCTTCAGCAGCCTCTGCATGTGGTCACACTGAAAAACAACACAGCCTTTTCACGTATTAATGTCTTTTTACAGACCGCTTCTGGTTCATTTAACAAACTAAAACATCCTTGCTTCCTGTTGCTTGTGTTTACAGCGGGGAATATTTAAATGAGGGCAAAATATATATTTATGAGATACATAAGCAGTTTTAAATGCTATTTAACATACAGCCTACTGTTTTGTAATGTACACTGTTGCTTTTTTCTACGAATCTTCTATGTTTTGTACATTTATCCTGCAAATAAACATGATTTAAAAAGTTTGACACCTTGAATGTGTTTTTCTTCTCTCGCATCCTTAACTCTGGGTTATTTGTGAAAGATACACACAGTATTATTACCCAGCCCACACTTCAGAAGAGGATGCTGGTCACTGTTGGAGGAAAACATCAAAGTCTCTGTGTGTCCAGAGCAGTCAGCTAATGCACCGCTTTTGTAGTTCGCTGACAATAACAAGGTCCAGATGAGAGAGCTCATCTCTCATAAAGAGGGAGGGAGATTGAAAGAGAGAGAGAGGAAGATAGAGAGAATGAGTGAGTGTGAGTATATACACTCCATACCCCGCACTTAGCGTCTCCCATTTTCATTAAAATCACCTCCAGTGCCTAATGGCTCTCTACTAGACCCATCACTCTGTAGTGTTAGCACCAGTGATGGGGCTTCAAGTAGAGCAAATGGAGATTTCCTGCCTCATCAACTTATTTATTCATATTACAGACATATTCCAGCCTCTCCGCTATCACAGAGTCATTTTTATAGAAAGCAACATTTCCAAAGTGGTGCATCTTGAATGTTGGCATTCAGAGCGTCGATTTGAAATTAATATTAAGCCATTATTAACATATTAATAAAGTTAACAGCGAGCCCTGTGTTCATTTGCACCTTTTTTCACAGCGCTAAGTTTTGTCCTTCGCCTCGATGTACAGACAGCTTTTATCAAAACGAGGTGGGAAAAGTTTATTTCAAAGAAATGTAAAACCCGAGCAGAAAGAAGAAACTTCCTCAGATGTCGTCTGCTCGCCTGCTCTCTCTCAATAATTTAGCGAGCGAGGTAAATAGCCAAGCGGACGCTTTGTAAAAATAGCTGTAGCCATACAGATGAGCCTGAGACCCCAGCTCAGGGAGTTTGTTCAGACTGATTGGAGTGCTCAGCATCCCAGCCTGCCCCCCTCCGCCTCTTTCTCCCACCCTCCCTTCACTCCTCTGCAGTTTGGTGCTGGTGAAAGAGCATCGGTTGGTGCAGCGTGAAGAGTTTGATTGGCTCTCAGGGACCTGCTGGAGCCTGGGGCTATCTCTTTTGACAGTCTGATAGAGACATCACGGCACTCTCCCAGGAGCTGCCACCGGGGGTCCGATTCAAAGCGAGGGGGAGTGGAGGTGACCCGCGACGCTCTGACGAGAGAAATCCCACACACAAACTCCTGCACCGACTCCGCTGGGGGGCCATGGAGAGGGAGAGCAAGGAGGGGAGGGCCAGTGTCCCTTCGCTCTGTAAATGAGACCCCATCAGATGTCTGCGTGAGGTGAAACCAATTAAACAATGCTCGCAGGAAAGCGCTAGTCGCCGGGTTGGCACCAAAACTTGAAAGCGAGCCTCTAAGTGGATGTGAAGTGTTTGTGCTGGAGGAGAGCAGCGGTCTTCAAAAATTCAAGACCGTCTCAAAAACGCAGATGAAATGAGAGGCTGCCGATTGGAATCTCTCGTAAAGAGAGGCCCGACTCGGCATTCATCTCCAAGAGCTCGTGTTGTTGACAAGTGTTTTTGGGTAAACTCCCTTGATGAAAATCTCATGCTTTGATGCTTCAGACATTTAGAAAAGTCAAATTGTGGGCTGAAAATGAATGCAGAAAATATTAGAACACCCTCTAACATTCAGCTCTCAACTGTCAACTAAACAGCTCTAAACATCATCAACTGTGAATAGTTTATTTAAATAAGTTGTTTCAACAAAAAACTATTATATCACACAGCCTGTGACATCGTAGTGTTAAGACTGAATTTTTAATTAATTAGACATTGCAAAATTATTAAATGATGGTCTCTTCTTAAGCTTTAATGTTGAATATGCAACATTAAACTTGCTTTATAATCAAACCCTAACCCTGTTTTTGCAATATTACATTTTTTATTACAAGAATATAATTCTAAGCTTGGATAGAAACCTACAGCAGTGATGAAGGACAACGGCGATAATACTTGGGGGGAATACCCCCCCCCCCCCCTCCTCCTGTGTTGTCTAATCAACAAAATCATGTTTAAAAAATTATCAGTTTGCCTAAGTCTCCTGGGATTGAAACCTCAAACCTCTATAGATTACTAAACAGGCAATATGGTCCCTGAATATGTTCCCCAAACTCACTAATGAACATCTCATCCACACAGCAGTTAACACTGCTTGCATCATTCTTTTTCTCCTTCAATAGTTGTTGTTTTGCTTGGTATGAAGCTGATGTCTTCATCAGCCTGTCAGAAAGGAAGTGCCTGCAGCTGTGGCAGGTCCCCCTAGAGCCTGTCGCACTCCTTGTTTCCATGGTAGTCCTTCAGGCAGCACCATGGGCAGACTGTGCGCAAGGACCCCTACAACCTGTTTTTTTTTTTCTCGTGATATGCGGCCCCGAAGCGGGCGTCAAACTGAAACGCCAAATAGCGAGACTGCTGCAATACTTTCTTTGCAGGTGGCGAATTCTCTCTCAGAAGCAATGCCAGCCAAATCTTGTTTTAATAAGATGCCCCTGTTCCTCAATTATTGTTACGTGGGTGCTTTCATTAAAGGGAAATGACCCTCCCTCAACTCGCTGTGTATTCCTGCGGAGTCTTCATAAGGCAGCAATAAGCCAAAGCTTCTTGTTAACATAAAGATGTCACATTACTTTACTTTTGATTTGTTTTCCTTAGTAGTACGTCAAAATAAAAACACATCAGAGACTCGTCGTGTTGCCGAGGGGCTCAACATCGCTGTATTGAGATCGCCGAGGTCAGGCCTCATCTCTGACACCAATAATGAGAAGGGCTTTCCTGGAATCAGACACTAATGAGATCCAAATGTCAAAACCGATTGTTTTTACTCTTCTCAGGGTGGGCCGCACCTACAGAGGACCTTAACCTACACGCAAGATATTCCCACATCTCCTGTCTGTACTTCGAAAGGAAAGCCGCCGTGGATCAGTCAGCAACGTATGTAGATGAACAAAGACTAGCCTACGCGAGAGCAAAGATTACAATCAGAAGCGGGTACAAATATTAATTACATTTTAAAGTCACGACTGCAGTTGAGCCTGAGGGTGTTCTGCAAACTCCTAGTTTGCATGTTATTTATACAGTGGACTTATTACGCTCACTGACACCGAGTCGTAATTTCTCGCAATACATCAAGTGCGCCGGGGTAGCCTTTAAGAGCTTAAATTAAGTCGCTGGCCTTTAAAAGCATCTCTCTTAGGGGCCTGTCCGGATTAATAAATTCAACTGATTTGGCTTTAATATTATTCGGAGTGCATTAGAATGTGGCTAACAGCTGGGGTGGTGGCCAGTCTCAGGGGCATTGGCAGGGGCGAGGAGCGCCGCTGCGAGTCTGAGGGCAGGCGGGCGAGTGAGCAGCGTGGGGCCAGAGGTCCCTCCGTTACAGGTGCGGCCCTGACAGGCTCGGCTCTCGGATCAGAAAGGCCAGGCTCGGATGAAAGGACGATGAGGAGGGCCGCCGACCGCCTCGGAAACAAAGTCACCCCTTCCGCGCTGATAACCGGTTGCGAAGAGCGTGTTTACTTTCTCCATCCTTTTCTTTTCCTTTTATCGTCAAAGCTAGGAAATGTTAAACAAAGTTAATAGAATAGGACAGCCCTCTTGGTGACACATTATAACAATAATCAAGAAAAAAATGGAGCTTAATAAACATGGGAAATCTCTTTCTCTACATCCCATGACTGAATTGCGTCGCGCACCCTTGAGGAAGGACCTTGAGAGCAGAGAGCCGCAGAAGTGGAAATTGGTGAAACGATAGAAAGTAAGATATGGGGATGGAAAGAAAGAGAGAAAGACACCTTTGTTAGCTATCTGTTGTCGCCTCAATGGTCGGCGTTTAGCTTGCGCACACCCCGTCAGGCAACAATACACAGAATAATTTAACCGCATATTTCATTTTAATTAACAGTGATATAATGCAATGTGACTCTCAGCCTCCAGAGGAAAGAACACAATATTTGGCTTGATGAATCTACTGGAGCCACTCGCAGTTTCTCTTCTCACCTCATGGGATTCAGGTATCATTAGAGATAAGCAGAGATCTGCTTTTTGTCTCACGGTGAAAAAAAAAAAAAATGCAGACACATGGGTGACTGCAGAAGTGTTCAATATTAATAGCCTTTCATCAAGGACACAATTAGGACACCTCTATTTGACACATTCTATAGGAGTCAGATGAATATGTATATCTGGTGTTCTGGAATGTGCCAGTGCACAAAAGCGACAGGATGAAATCACAGGACAGTAAAGGCTTGCTCAAAAAGACAACCGGATTGATTGCTTTTTACAATTCCGTATAATTCTGTACAATTCCCAAATTCCGTAAGCAACAGTGACATTAGCGCTTTCAAACTGACAGAGGTTTATCTACGTGGCAGAACAGCAGCTCAATAGAATAAAGTCAATATTTTTAGCCGTAAATTATGAATTATACACTAAAAGCCATAAAATAAACAGCTTAAATCGATTAAATTCACAATTCAGACAGTACTGCGTGTGTGAAGTTATTTTTCTATTCAAGTTGTTTTTGCAAATCAAAGCACTTACTTAACTTTATACTTATAAAAGGTAAGAATTAAACATTACAAACAAACATTAAAATAGGTTAAAATTTATTTGTTTTATGATTATGTATGATATAAAGTCATTTTTATGGGTTAGATCATGGTAAAAACGAATTAAGGTATCATGTTTTCAGTGTAGAATAAACTAATTTACAGAAAGATGCATGCAAAGAATATTCTCGGTTGGTCTCTTTTCTTTTCTTTTTACACAATCATAAAAACATGCATTCACGCTCACAGATTACTGGAACTCTGGTGAAAATAATTGTTACATTCATCTTTTCTTACGGTGTACAAAATGTCTTTGTTTTACACTAAAAATCAACAGAGTAACTGAAATCACCCTACATATCAATTATAATTGGAGACTGAAGTTTACAAAGGTCACTGGCCACTGCCACTGATAGTACAGTCAATCTCCGGGCAAGCTTTGCCTCCTCTTTTATTAACAAGGCCTGCTAATTACAGCCATACGAACTGTCCTTCAGATCTGCACACATCGTAATTGAACACACTATTGATGTAAAAAAAAAACAAAAAAAACAAGATTTAGCTCCTGACTCAGATTAATTAGATGTGGTCTAGCGTTGGAACCACTTTGCTCTGTGATCATGGTTTAAAGGGTCCAGTTGTGGAGATATTGAAATGATGTTTGTTTTGCTCATGAGTCTACGGTGTCAGCCACCAGGGCCCAATTAGCCAGCAAACTGAAGCCTCTGTTAGTTTCTCCTCTTTAGCTTTGACAAGCAGTGCAGGCCCATGTGCTTATATTTTTCTACTTACCCCTATGCTACAGCCGCGCTGTGCACTGTTCAGACGTGCGGTGACCGTGTAGTGAAATGATAATTCCTGGATTACAAGCACATCTGTCCCTCTTCAGAACCGCAGAGGTGGAAAATGTATGTTAGTACATCACATACATCATACTACATATCATTTTTCAATTGCTTGTTGCATATGAAAATAAATTCTAATTCAAATGATTAAAGCGCTGGTTAAAATGAATGTGTATATAAATAATGTATGGAGTGTTCTCCTTTTTATGGAGGTTCTGACAGTTGCATTACTTTTTGTAAGCCCGGTAGAAAACGTACAAAGAACAGTAAGATGATTTAGTGCTTGAAGGTTTATAATAAAAATCACATTGCATATAACGTCCAAAACTCACACAGATGTCATCTTGCTTCCTTTGTGGTTGGAATAAAAATTTGGTTCTTCAAGTCAAATGATTTAAAGCAAACTTTGAAGACACTGATCATTGTCCAGGTTGTCTCTCAGCGAGAGCAGCATGACGGTAGATACTTTCCACGATTTGTTCAAATTCCGCCTTTTAAGTATGTCTACCAAGTGCATCATCTGACAGCAAAGACCTAAAGGGACAGTTCAAGAACAAAATCTAAAGGTCATTAGGGAAATTTGAAGCTGATATTTTCCCTAGACTGAAAATGAATGATGGCCACAGCTTTTTCCTGGTCCTCATTGTATGGAGAAAAAGAAGCTTGGACATTATCCTCTGCGTTCCATTCTATACTACAGCAACGGCATGAAGGTGAGTAAACAATGACTGTATTTCAATATTTGGGAGAACTACCTCTTTAAGCATTTTGATGGACAGAATGCAGCATGCGAGTGTGTGTTGGTGGGGTACGGGGTGGATGATGGCAGGAGGGGGAGGAGTCTAGGCGTGAGACAGACAGGGGGAAACAAAGCCATCATCTCCCTGTGCTTGCCCTTCTCTCCCCTCTTCTCTACTGCACCAATTACTGCCTCCCCTGCTCACCCATCAGTATGCAGCAGGGCTCACTCGCAGCACCACTCGCCCCAGGCCATTGAATACGTTACCTCTGCTATGGGGTGAGGGGCTCCAGGGCAGTGCGCCCCATAACCCTGTGGATAATTTGGGATTCCTGCTCCCCACTGACGAGGAGAGGAGTGGTAAAAAGAGAAAACAAATAAAGGAATAAGGTCTGCCCAGACACCTACCCAGAGATCTACTGATTTATTGATTTCTTCATTCTTTCATTTGATTTGTGTGAAATTGTAATTAAGCTAGCTATTTAAGAGTCCTCTATGGCAAGACTTCGGCTAACACTATATTGGTACCTACAGGTAGACAGCCATTCGCAATACATAATGAACTCTAATCTGTTCGCTATGGAATAATGAGAAGGCGGCACTCAGTCCAGTCTGATGATGATCCAGTAACGATAATGACTTCAGCTAATTATTTAAAGCTTTTGGCTTGAATGACTTTTGGCATGAATTTAATTTAACAGATCTCAAACTGAAAAGTTGTTTAGATGTCTTTAGAAAAAATTAAGTTTTAAACACGCCACATTTTGTCAGCATATGAAGAGTCCCATATAAAATGTTCTTCTGAAATAAACATTCAGTTATTTTACTTTAACGACAATGAAAACCAATTTATTGCCATTCAAGTTAACATACACATAGGAGCTATGCTAATTTTAGAAGAAAATTTCTAATTAAATTTAGAGGCTTTTGCATCTAAACTCTTTTATTTGGAATAGGAGAATTACTACTCAACTTTTAATGTAAAGGACTACGTGGATGTGAAAAATGCATTTAGGTTGAGATGATTTTATAGGCTAATCTTACCTGTATATTATCTGAATGCCTACAGATCAATCAGCCCATGCAGCATCAAGAGGAAAAATAACACAGTATTCTAAGGTCATTTTCATTAACTGAAAAACTGATGCATGATGGCGTTTGAATTGGTGCGTTCAAGTCATGTCAGATAAATCATTTTTAGATGTTGAATCCACATGAACGCCACCACAATGTTGTTGGGAAACTGAAAATTATTTTTAAGCCCTGAGTTTTCTAGTTTGGAGGCGTAAGTGAGAAAACAAGTCGAGTGCAATGGATGCAGTCAAAGACTACAGATATGCAGCATCTGTATTGACAGTATTTTTTGAATAAAATGATTTTTTTTTTTGTCATGTACATTAAAACTTACCACAGGATACATAATGATTCAGTTTACATCACCTTCATTAATGGAATATACACATTATTCATTATTTTGTAGATGTAAATTTAAAATTTAAATCACCACCAAATGCACCTGATGTTGTACATAATTACGAAAATGAGAAGTTTCCAGGAGGACTTGAATGCACTATGAGAAAATGATTAAGATTCTGAGGTTTGGACCTTTTTTTATAAAACGTGAGATGCGAGTAGCTTCCAGCGACAAACCAACCTTGCCCGTTTGCAGCAGATTGACACTGCTGATGCAGCAAAATCACAAAATTCTAACCAATCAGAAAACTTTGTGGACGGGCATTCCCTCAACCAGCACAACTTTGGCTCATGTACAAATACAGAGTGGAATTAAAATATAAATATATAAATCCTTTAAGGCTTCTCAGTAATCAGCCACACTTATGATTGGCTAAATAAAATGGTCATTTCCAGACAAACATTCTGAAATCATTTACTTACAATATAATGCAGCTGCAGTCAGAACTGGTACCACGTCATCTTTCAACAAATGTTTCTTTGTGAACTCTCCATGACACTGTGACTTGTTTACAAAACAAAATGCTCCGATCAGTCCTCAAACATAATCTGGGGTGCCATTAAAAATAAACTATCCACTTGTTCCTTAAGCTGGGATCCTTGTGATATCTGAACAGTGAAACATTCTTTCACTCCATTTAAGTATTTCAGAGAGTTCCGTAATTAATAAATTGAAGTAATGAACGTTAATATAGGCCCACAAAGAGTTCATCTCATCTAGTTTGTGTTTATTTCAGAAACTTTGCACTTGTCTGCTAAAACATTTTACCACTATTTTATATTTTGTTCAGAGTGGAAAATGAAATTAGCTAAAAAAAAAAAAAAAAAAAAATTAAATACACGCACATAAAAAGAAGATTTGTTGAAGCTGCTTTGCATAGCCTCTATATGTAAGTTTGCGTATCCGTCGACTCCTACACACTGGCCTTCAAACCCTAGCCAGGGCTCTTCCCACTCGCCAGCCAACAGATGCATGGAAACAAACGCTGCCCCACAGAGCTGCTCTTGTCATGTTGGAATAAACGGTGCGATGAAATTCTGCAAAACGGGAAAAGCGAACCAGGGAAACTTTCCACTTCATTGTGCTGCCTAACTAAGTTAGCAGCCGAATGGGCAAAGAGGAGAGAGGAATGGGAAAAATGCTAGAAGTGCTTATCATCAGACAAAGCTCACATTGCACCCAAAACATTTTAGAAGCGAGCGGCTGACATAAATGCCTTTTTAATATGCCTCTGATTCTCCCCCAAAAAACAGTTGGAATAATTGATTATTGCATTAGTTAATGTAGCGATGAATCAATTATCAAATGTGTCAGTCCTAGCCAGGGAAACAAGGGAGGACAAGAAGATGGTAGACAGTGAATGTTATAGAGCCATGGGGAATTATGGGACCATTCAGAACACTGTATTCATTGGCTGCTGGAAGAATTGTTTCTCTATGCGCTGCGGTCTGAGTTGAGAAAGGGCGAACCGAGGACATTAAATCAACTGGCCAAGAAATCTCACGGCACGATAGTTTCAAATAACTCTTGAACAATTAATTGATGAGGTAAAGTGAGATGAGGTAATCCACTTTCAATAATTGAACAGCCAGCATGATATGTTTTATAAAGTCGGAACAACACAGTTTAAAACAAACACAATCATGAAATGTAGCGTCTCTAATTCATATCTCAAACCATCTAAACAGAACAGTATAATAAAACGTTAGGTGTACCGCTTGACACAGATATAAATCAAGCATTAATTTCAGATGATTTTTATGATGTTTTAAAAACAGACCATTAGCATTTTTAATTATTCATGACGTGCATAACAACAAGAATACTACACCGCAATATTATACATTTGAATATAACGTAATTATCCTCATTTAAGATTTGTAGAAAAAGCGTGGCAATCGTTTTGAATCAAGTCCAAAATGCTCTTCAAGACAGATGATATAAAGCGAAGCAAAGCTTTGCCGCTGATCATTTTCCAGGTTGTCTCTCAGTGAGTCATAGAGCAGCATGACGGTAGGTAGTGTAAACATTGTCGGTCTGTGGTTAGACGTGTAGGGGAAGCTCTCTCCAGCAGAGGGGCACCTGCTTCTCAAAGCCGGGCCGCTTAATCACTTTCATCTGGGCCCCCTGCTGCCTCGCTAACCTGGTCTTACTTTAGAAAGCAGATCTGTCTTTCACATCCTCACACACGCCTCCCTTTCTTTTTGCTTTCAGCCTCGGTTGTTTTACCTTTCTAATTCGGCCCAGATGTGACGGCCCGCTCCACCGCCCGTTCTTCCCCCTCTCCCTCTCGCGCCCACCTGCTCGCTGACCTGCAGACCCCACACCCAGTCTCTCATTTGATTTCCCTTCTCTGGAGTGAAAGGGCTGTTCTGTAGCTCATCGCAGCGCCTCTTTTTGCTTCGCCCCGTACTGCCTGGAGGGTCTGTGCTCTGCGTTGGTGCCGAGAAGCGCTGGCAGACCCCTGTCTCAGTCGCAAGCCTTCATGGCTTTTGTTACTCCTTCAACGACTCAATCAGAAGCTCCATGCCCGTGGCCTCTGAATAACCCACCTCCCATGTAGATGGCTCTAGACCAAGGACTCATACAGGCAGCCTTTGAGGACGCGCTCACAATAGCAGCGGTGTTATTTTTGACTCGAGATGTATAGGAACTCTTTCAATCTAAAACCGATTTCGACACACTCGTACTCTGAGGAAATTACAATATTGGCCAATAATCATCTGAAAGAATTTCATTATAGGAAAGAAAGGGCTGGTTTCGAGGAATCATCTTGGCTTTAATTGGATTGGTCCGGTTGGACAACCCGACTTGATGGACAGCCCAGATCTCTCTAGACCGGCACAAGTCTGCGTCTGCCGCTGTTGGACAGGCCTCAGTAAATAATCTCTCACTGCTAAATGCTCACTGTTAATTGTGTTTCCTTTTTTCCCAGATAATTACAACAACACCTCTGCGCCTCAGCTTGAAGGACGCACTCCGCCAGGGCCTAAGCAGGTGCCTCTTACTGACTGACAAGAGCTGTCAATCACCCGTAAAGAGCTCTCCACTTTCCTTCAGCTGTATGCTGCGATATTCCCTTTTGTCAGTTTATACCAAACACAAAATGAAAAAGCCGGGGCTTAACCAGGTAGCAAACAGGCCCCAGACTGTCAAAGGGAATTAGAGCGAGCATGTCTGCTTCTCTCCACTCTATCTATGAGGCACTCACAGCGCTGTTCCTCGCACATGATAAGGGCTTTTACTTATGGGACCTGCCGTGATTAAGAGTCCCTAGGTAATAGAGCCTTGCCTTGCTGCCACCGTTACAATAGTCGATGAAATTACTGACATCTTTTCAGTTACAGACTGATTTTTCTCATCCAAGAAAGATAACCATGTATTTAAAGGCACAGTTCACCCAAAAATTGATTTGTCATTTACCCACCTTCATGTTGTTCCAAACAGGTTTCTTCGGTTTGAACAAGAAATAAAATGAAATAAATTTGTTGTGGTGGAGGATTAGATTCCATTCAAGTCAATAGGGTTCAATGTTGTTTCACAGATTTAAGAAAGTCAGGTTTGGAAACAACACAAGGGTGAGTAAAAAGAGACAAAATTCAGGCAAACACACAAATATATAATGAAAGTCCTGTAAAACCATATGCCATTTAAAAGAATAGAAAGTAAGATGTTAATACTGCTCTGAATGTGGGACATTTTCAATGAACTTACATACAGTGCATCACAGAGCTATCACATAAGACAAAATAGATCCTAGTCGCCATCCACTTTCATTATAAGCTGACTTTTTCTTAAACAAGATGAAGGTTGAAGATGATTTTGGGGCAAACGGTCTCTTGAAGTGTTCATAAGCCACTTATTCCTCTAATCAACTCAGTTATGTTTGCCATTTCAGCACACAAACACTGGTCAGACGGAGAGAAAAAAAAGAAAAATAGAGCATCTCTTGTCTGCTCACTCTCCACATCTTCCACTCAGACAATTTGCATGACCACAATTAAGAATGCTAATAGAACAATCCAGACCCCGCCTTTGAGGAGGATGGAAAGAGGCACCCCTATTGTTATTCTTATACCTGACCTGGAGGGCACTGTCACGCTGTGCTGAAACAGCCGGGCTCTCAGGAGAGCATAATAAACTAACCGAATCAAAGATGGGCACGCTGGTGTGGCCTGGCACTCCTAACACTGGTCCTTGATCAGTTAGACGAGCCGGAGAGATGGAGAGCCAGCGGCCATTCGTGCAGAAGTGGCTGAGGCTGAGCGGGAAAGCAGGTCAGAAAGTCAGGGTCGCTAAGCACCGCTGTGCTACAGAGCGTCTCTGACAGGACAGGGCCAAGAACGAGGAACAACATGAAGTTTAGGGGAGGGGAGGCCAAGAGCACTACTACAGTTTTTGATGTAGTAGTGAACGAGCATAATATGTGTTTGGAATTTGTGTTTGAATACAGTGAGACTTACAGTATAGTCATAAAATACATTCAGATATATACACAAGCAGAAAGAGATGTCACAATATGTTCCACCATAGATGTATCATTTGCCATGCTGTCTGTTAACCTGAAATAGACAAAAAGCTAACTTTTTTTTTTTTTCTTAATTCATTAATTACTAAGAATTTAGCTCGTAATATTGTGATGTGCAATTAGAAACACTTGGACATTGAGAATTTCCGGCCCGTATGTGCACCATATGTGCAGCCTTCAGTAAATCATATAAAATTTGCTTCTCTTTAAACGGTCAGCTCTTTAGAACCGAGACATCATCAGCGTGATGTGTCCTGATATCGATAACCCATTAATTCAACCTTCACGAGACATTTTCCAATGAGAAGCCATTTCTGATACACACACACACACCACAGCGCTGGAGAGATTCCGAACTCTCTCTGCAACCTAGCAACCCGTCACACATAGACAGGATCTAGACAGGCACTTTAGGGGAATTCAATTCACTTGTCCACAGTGAATAAGATTGAATCACTTCGACATCTGACATCTGAGGTGATTTAATAGTGTTAACATACGTAGCGCCTCAGCACAATGACACAGGGAAAAAGGGGCTCTTAGGATTATTACATTGACTGAAAAATAAGTCACTTTCCTGGGTTCGCAAATATAATTTTTCTGCAAGATACTTTCAGGATAATAGCAGATAACTTGAGAAATTACCATATTATCCATGTCAATGTTTAAGAAACCTGTGCTTTTTTTCTTGTTCTATTGACCATATGCCGCATGTTAAGCAAAGCACATACAGCCAATGTATTTACAACTGTTACCAAATCACACGAATACAGAAATAAAAAGAATTCCTGCACCAAACTGCAGGACACATCAGGTGTCCTTTTTAACACACGTCAAACACAGAGTATTGACTTTCTTCTCAGAGTACTATTCTGACAAATTATTCAATATCACCCAGTAAACGTTTCTTGTAATTAAGTTTTGGCCACAAGCAATAAAAAAAAAAAAAAAATTAAACAAAGAAAAAATAATAATTGAATAACTTACTGTACTTTCTTGGAATATATTTATAATGCTTGACCATATTGCAACTGTCTATTTAAATGTTATGCAGAACAGAGGACAAACTAAATAAATATATTATATTTTTTCAATGAAGTCATCAAAAGTTTGACAGTTCCCTAAACACCTGGAGAGCGGGACAGCAGCCGCGGGACGTCTGTAAAACAGACGAATGAATAAACAAATGATGGAGAAACAGCGGCAGAGATGAGAGGATGTGAAGAGCGTAGGTGGCCTGGCCAAGACTTCCTCACAGTCACTCTTCTGACCGTGGGAGGATAAAAATCTGGAAACATACTTTGGCTTTTTTTTTCTGTTTTATCATCATCATCATCATCTCTCTCTTGCAACCTCTCCATTTCTCTTGCTTTTTTTTTTCATTTGCAGTTCTAGGCCTGATACAACAGCTATGGCTATATTCTTGGAAGATAAATGAAATCTCAATAACTGCACCCTTCTGCAGCTGCTCTTCTCTTATAATATCCATTATTTTGAAGTTATGGAAAAGCTCATATGAAATGAATGACACATATGAATAGATCTGAGAAAAAAGACTTATTTTATTATTCTGTTTTAATTTTAATAACTGTATTAATTCATGCATATGAATGTAAGGGAATTTCCCTCTAAAAATGTGTTATAGTATTTCATAGTTTTTGCATATTTAGTTCTACATTTCGTATTTATGAAACATTTATTTCTGCAAGTAAAGGCAATAATAACCACCCTCTGCTGGGACTCCAGCCATTTTTATTTTTATGCCCATAGGTGGCAGTATGCCACCACACAAAGAGCTGTAAGCATGTCTGCACCACATGGCAGAAGCAAGTCTGAGCCTCCTTCACAGATTTAATTAGACAGAAACAGATACGTACATGTTCAGTCTTCAGCTGCCATTCCTCATTATTTTTTCATCGTCTGCCGAGAGAGAGAGAGAGAAAGGAAGCTAATCTTCTTTTGGTAACTTTTACAGCAATCATAAAAATTAAGTTGAGCTTTTTTGTATGGAGAGTCAAGTGTTAAAATGTTGCTTCACACCTCTGAATGATCAAGATGATTGTGGTCAAAAATGGCAAGTTAAAGCAAAAAATTCTATTAATTTAATTTTTTTTTTTCTACTGAAAATTATTTAAAAGAAGCGCATTCGACTACCACAGGCCAAGGGACCCATATGCAAATCCATACATGGACAACTGATGGGAAAAAAAACAAAACAAAAAAACTTTCTTTTGGATTTTTGTTACAATTGTAACTCTCAAATAATTTACATGATGTAACCTTGAGATTATCTGCCACTCAAATTGTTTAAGAGTGAATTCTAGATTGGCTTTAAATAATGTATTACTAGTTTTCAAAGGACATGATACAGTAAAAGCAAATGACTAGATTTTGAACAGGAGGTAATTTGATATTCGCATATGCCTTTTGAGTGGAAGGACGTAAAAGCCTCAGAAAAAAATGAAATAAAGGTATCAGAAAGAAAAGAACTCTGTGTAATATCCCACGCACCCTTATGCGAATCACAAGGCAAAAGCTTGCAAATGAAAACGGCCTGGTTAATGAACCCAGACAATCTCCAGCACACATATGGATGGTTTTGCAAAGAAGTGTACAAAAAATAGTCTACCTGCCTACAAGGCACAGCAGAGAGCTTACAACTCGGTAAGCTGGAGTTTGATACTGTTATGACAGACAGAGAGGACAAGCAGACAGGACAGAGATACGGCCTTCCTCTTTCCACATTAATTAAAAAAAGGATCAATTAACAGCGATGAAACCCACTGCAGCATACTGACTAGCTGGTAGTCCAATCAAGCCTTGAAATGCAGAGCAGTTGGCATGTCTGGTGTTTCTTTCCTTTTTTTTTCTATTCAAACTTAATTGCAATTTTCCAGCGTAGAATGACGTGATGGAAATGACCGGGTAAAATTAGCATCATATGAATAACTATTTACAAGCTATTGACAAAACACTTGCATTTGCTCATTTGTGATTTCGACATTAAAGTGTGTCCAAACGCTGAGCTTCATGCTCACGAAAGGAAATATTATGCGGATCGAAAAGGGCCTCTTCATTTCTGCGACTATTCTTTCTCCCCTTTTTCCATCTTTGTGTCCACCTTTATCATGGAAATTCAGAGCAAAGCCGGGCTATTACCGACATCAGCGTTAGCTTTTGCTGACTTGCAAAACATCTCGAGCCGGGGACGGTTTTGCCCTCACAGTCGTGCTGGATAAACACAATATGGTCACAATATGGGAAACGGATTTGCGAACTGAAACTCGATATCGACGGCTCTTATGAAAATCCCACCAATAAATATGAATAAAAAATTATGACCTTCAGAAGTGTACCCATCACACAATCAATTCATAGATTGTGGGTATAAACAATTAAAGAAACACAATTGTATTTACGTTTTTAAACAACCCCTAAATTTGGTAATTTAACAAATATGACTACATAAATATAGCTAGTTCTACTGTTACGTATTTGCACTATTAAACCTCCATATAAACAATCAGTCTGCAGTAAGCTCAAGTCATACACACACGATTGGAAAACACGGTAGCACAGCATTCACACAGCCCTCCACACACTGGTGGTCTTAGGATTATGTAGTCATATATTTGCTTGTTTTTAATAATTCATCCACTTATTATAACAATATTAGCAAAGATTAAACACAGGGGCGTTGCTCATTACGTTGGGAGCACAGCAAACCAAAAGCTCATTTCCTGCGGAGGAAGCCTGCCTAACCCTGACTGACCTCTAGATATTCCTATTACCATGTTCCGATGCCTAAGCATAGCGGAGCTACAGCTCGAAGAAATGCACAACCCTCGTTCCTTCTTTTTTAAACATTAGCACGGAGGTTACGAGAAAACATTGCATCAGACGTTATATAATTACTAATTGAAGCGATGAACCTTTTGAATCTAAGATTTCCATCCAAACAGATGGGAAGGACCAAAGCATTAGTAAAATCCTTTTAGCAGAGTTTTGAGGAAAGTGCTTATCTTCTGAGGGATTTGTATCATCTGTGTCTTGATGAATATTTGGTGCAGATCATGCTTACAAAGTAGTGTCAAAAAGGTAGCTTCACTTTGAGGTATGTGACTCATTTATTTAATCTGTTTTTCTTTGAAAGCTCGTCCCCGGGGAATATTTATATCCACCTGTCAATACAGCTCCGCAGTGAAAGTACGGGACTTTATCCATCCACATGGTCTTTAAAATAGCGTTTTCTTCCAAAGAATGAGGCTCTATAATGGCCAATTTAAGTGAGCTAAGATGCCGTAAATCTTGATATAATTCCATCCGCCAAAATCAAACATCAAAAATCAACCATTAGTGACTGAAGCATACAAACGCCGTACTGAAGATCTTTCATCTTGATCGGTGGCGGTAAAAAAATCTGTTTAGTCTCATAAGATTTCCAAACAGAGCGTTCGCCCGAAAGGCAGAATAATATCTGCGCTGTATGTAAATTTTCAAATTTGTAAGATGACAGTGAAAGCTGAAGTCTCTGTACCAGGGGGATACTTGAAAGCAGAAGCCACTATTAGACCTATTTCTCATCTTTATTCGCGCTCTACGTCTGTCCTCCTTGAAACTGTTGACAGTTGTTGCGGAAGCGGATGTATGCTAAAAATATAACAAATAATCGCCAGAATTTATAAATAGGGCCCATCACATCCAACCGAGCACATTATGACAAGGAAGGAACAGATCTGATCCACTCATATAAACACAACTACTGTAACACTTCACCGATATGTCTATCCAGATAATTATCTCAAGTGACTGAGACACCTGAGCCAGACGAGCACAATGACATAGGAGCAATGACTCTAATGGGTCTGTCCAAGCCACAGCAACTAGCCTGAACCAGAACGCAGTCATTTATTTCAAAATGGTAACATAATGCAATAATGGTAAGCAATGGTTGTTTTGATCGGGGAAAGGATACCCACTAAAACTGCAGTTACAGCGTGAGAACATAATATTAGCGTCTGTCATCGAAAGGAGCTAACAGGGTTTCGGTTTCAGCTCTTTCGGAAATCAAATTAGTCAGCCAGACATCCAATTAGTGTTTTTGTTTAGTTACATGTCGGAGCTGCTCGGTAGACTGTTAAGGGGTGCGGTGGAAGTGGGAGGTCGTGAGGGGCTCTACCCTCTCAACTTAGCTTTTGGGTTACGTAAACGTCAAACACTTATGTGTAGGTTTTGAATGTTTTGCACGCAAGCACCATTACCGCAAAAGCCATCAGCCACGAGAGAAGGAATAGATGTAGTTTGTCGGGAGATTTGAAGCCACAATTAAGACGAGTCCCTAGTTTCTTAACGGCTAAATCATATCAGATAGACTATCGACAGCCTCCTGTCAGCGAGTGAGCCCTCTGAGAGCTAGCTATTTACACATTGACTGATTGACTGTTTTTTAATAGACACATAATTGGTGACAAAGACCTTCAAATGGAGTGTCATTTGCCAGAACATTTGCGATAATTCACAGTCAGTCTAATTTTCTATTGGACACAGTCCCAATGACAGGGCTGCAGAGACGGCTTACAGCAGTGACATGAGCCCAGGGAAGTGTTAAAGCTGGGATGTAGGATGTTTTAAGAGAAAGTTTTAAGGAAAAGTTTTTGTATGTATGTGCACATATAACTTTCTCTCTCTTTCTTGTGTATTACACGTCTATTTTAGTGCATGCTATTTTAGTATTTTTCACAAATAGCTTTTTAAGCTTTTTATTATAGTATAGTATTTGTAGTAGTTTTATGTGCTTATGTGTTTTTTTATATATGAATTTGTAGTTTTTTTGTCAGTTTAAATTCAGATTATTTTTAGAAATTAGGCAACATATGAATTTTTTGCTTACATTTTTACTTTTCATTTTATTTTAGCTTTATTCCAATTAACACAATTTTTTATTATAATTATTATTATTATATTAATGATATATCCAATTCGAGTACTGTCACCTCCACAATATCTGTTAAGCAATTTCCACATAAATACAGCTTTAACTTACCATAATAACTGAGCATAAATACAGAGCAAAGAATAACCATGTCAATATTACAGTTCTTTTGTTGCGGTGCGTGACAGCCGACCTTCACGTCACCTTGCGCTGCCAGCACTGCCACAAGCTTGCTATCATCAGTAGTCATGGCACAAACTGAAAACACGAGAGAATTAAAAAGGCAGGAAAAAAACACGCTATAGATCTCCAAGCATTTCAAACGGGCTTGGCTTTTCGTAGCAGCTGCTCGGAGGATGTTTTTAACATCTATTAATGCTGAATTACTCCAATTACAAGCTTTCTTTACACCCAAGCCCCCTCGCCTAGCCCATGCGAGATGGCATCCACCTCCAGGAGCCAATCACAGCCGGCCCCAACCACCAGCAGCAGATGTAAGCAATTTACTTCTGATTTCTTCATATTCAGTGTGAGACGAGCTCCTGATGACCTGCGACCCTGGAGTCTGCAGGATTCTAACCCTATCAAATTAAAGCTCTCTGCTCACTTATCCCCCAGCGCTCCTCTGCTGCTAAGCAGCCATCTCGCTGCATAGCAACGCGGGGCCGGGCGTGCTGGCTCATACGCCCTGCCTCATCAGCCGCTATTAGGGAAAATATACAGTGGTCTAATTGGATGAGATTCAGCTAAGGAAGTGCAGTTAAAGGTCACGGAGCCGCCGTGTGTCTTCTGCTCTTCAGAATAATTTTCAGTGTCCTCCGCTGTTAAACAATAGGGCCAAAGTTGCAATCTCTCTCGTTCTCTCCATCTCTCAGTGCTCCTGCAGGAGGAGCGCCGGCCGCCGTGATGAAAGGAGAGACCTGAGAATCATGCAAACAAGATGGCGGGGCCTTGACTGTTGTGCTTGGCGCCACCTGCGCATTCGCCCGCTCCGAGCATCCGGGTGCTCGTGCCGTGGCCTTGACATTAGCCAATTTCATACATTTAGGATGATTCGTAAGGCCACATCCTTTCTATAATCAGTCCTTCTTTTGTTGCAAATCCTTCATCCACGGTGCTAATTCTCAAGGCTAGGTGCTCCCGAAGATATTTTCATTCAATTTCTGATTAAGCCAGCAACTCCGCTGAGCACAGAAGAAGCTTGATGCTTATAAAGGCACCCAAAAAGGAAACTAAACAAACAAGAGGAAGGTTAATGGGATGTTTATGCTCCGACTTAAAATTGATCATTTCAATTCAAACAGGCAATTTTAAGAGTTCATTTCTTATGACTAGGTCAATTGTTGTTCCTTAAAAATAAACATATTCATTTTACAACACACTTTTATAGTATAACAGTATAACAACATGGTAAAGTATATATAATAGCATACTATATATAAAAGTATAACAATATACAGTATAAGTAATTAATTTTTATTCTAATGTCAACTCATAGAATGATTGTTATGCACACAAGCATGTACACAGTATGTATTTTGGTATTGTGGAACTATATCTGATTATCTAAAAAACATTACCTAACGAACACAAAAAAACTCTGAACTGATCGGCTAAACTGTTTTGATATTTAAGGCTGAAATACACTACAAGTCTTTTAATGTTCAAACTGATTTTTCAGCGTTGGGCATCACACACTTACAGACTGAGGATCATACCCTACCAGACTTTAAAATTGCAGAAAGATGCAGAAAGTGGCATGTGACAAATGAAAACAATATGTATTCTGAAATCGACTGAAAATATCAAACATGTTTTCTATCCTCTGACTGGATGGAAGCTAAAAAATTGGAATCTGTGACCATCATACACTATGTCATTTTCCATGAAATCTGTCGGCTCAAATCTGCAAACTGGCTCTGACTTTTGGCAACTAACGTCAACTTCTCCAGACGGAAAATCAGGGCAAAAATGTGTAGTTTATTCCAGCCTTTAGTTTAACTATAGCTGTATATTTCACAAAAATGTATGCTTTGTAATCATTTATTTAGTATATAAAAAGAAATGTCAAAATTTGGTAACACTTTTGAATAGGTAACACTTGTTAACTATTAACTACAACTGTTTGACTTTTAATTATTGAAGATTTAATTTTATTGTTGGAAAATAAAGGGGATTTTATATTACAGTTTAAAACACTGAAGAAATACTAATTTTTGTAGTAGTGTATAATGTATATTCTACTGAACAACAGTAATATATTTCTGCTTCCATGTCCGAACTGAACTTATATTTGAAAAATTCTCAAAATGCTCCCAGACTTTCAAGCTCCGTTACCGGGTAGCCATGATACCGGACACTGCTGCTTCTTCTTTGGCGTTTAATGACAGCTGGCATCCTTGTAGTTCCTTGTTTCAGTCTGTTATTACACTCTTAAATCCTACTAATTTCTGTGACTTTCAGGCGCTTACAAAGCTTCAAAATTAAATTTGTAGTTGACGATTTTGATAGTTGACGTAATCATGACTCGTCGGCTAATCATGGCAGCCCTAATGCTAATAATAAGCAACTAAAAGGTGTAACAGTAAACGCCATTATTCTGGCCTTGTTAGCTCAACTGTTGTACTGTATAAAAGCATCAAACTTGCAATATTTCTTAAAGGGACAGTTCATGTCTACTTACTTTCTTTAGTGTTATTTATTTAGTATTTATGATACACTAATTTTGATTAATATTTGGGTTTGTTTTATTACTATATTTTATTATTAGCTGAGCAAGAATAAGTAAACCTCACTGATCTTCATTGTATGGCAAAATAAAAATAGCTTCTTTTATATGAGCATTACTGACAAAATGTTTATTTTTGGCTGAACTACACCTTTAAAACCTTCGTAGTGCTAAAGAACAAAAAAAAAGATATACTTATATATATATATATATATATATATATTACTAAAGTGGAACATAATAAAGATAATTATTGTGCAATTATAAATTATCCAAACAAAGTGAAATTAAATATGTTACTGGATTTGAAGTATAGTATT
This sequence comes from Enteromius radiatus, assembly GCA_032357445.1. Lineage (NCBI taxonomy): Eukaryota > Metazoa > Chordata > Actinopteri > Cypriniformes > Cyprinidae > Enteromius > Enteromius radiatus. Next base: position 2,878,850 of record JAUCMS010000034.1, on the reverse strand, counting down.
TAATTATTGGTATGAAATAAATTTGTTAATTACTTATTTATTTTAATAGGGTGTTCTGTGATATTGCTTAATTATTATTGCATTTTTATTTTCATTTAAATGTATACTGTGCCACTGAACGTTTCATATTTTACTTTTGCAGCCCACCAATACTTTATAAATAGCAAACTTTACAACTTTGCAAACACTATGTTATAGTATTCATCAAAAACAGCTAAAAACACTCTCAGAATCTCTTAGAAAACATAGTTCATTGTGTTTTGCAACAAACACAACCGTGGGCTGTTTATTCATGTGTAATCTCCATATGTGTGATAACGGTTGAGGTTTGAGAAAAAGGCATGCTTGCTTAAGGGGGCAATCAGGCCTGGTAAATGCTGCAGTTGAGTGTGTACCCCTCTAAGAGTACGGGGCTTTGGAGTCTCGCTGTCAGCCAATTTTACAGCTGGAGGGGCAGGGGCCTCTGGAGCCGGCCAGCTGAACCGAGCCGGCAGAGTGGGCCGCACCCACCCTCCTACGCCGTCTCCCTATCTTTTGTTCCCCAGAGAAAAGCTCCTCCGCCCCACAACGCTTCACTAACCACTATGTGTTTGCTTTTGGAAAAACCTGATTAAAGTGGCCAAGACACACACACCAGTGAACACACACACGTCTCTGAAAACACACAAACATGGACTAAGCCTATCAATGACTCCCAGCTTCCCCCCATTCGTTCCCCGCTCCCAAAAGACCCGGTATTGGCCCTGGCAGAGCGGGAGCTCCAGGAGAATGCCGCCATCCATTGATCTGTGCCTGATAAAGCCCTCGGCATGGTGTGCACGCTGCTTCATGGGCTTCATTCCGCTCAGCCGAGTCCATTTCAGGGAGCTGTGCTAGAGCTAATGTGGGCTGGGCCGCACTAGGCACAGCCTTTGGGATTTGGCCTAAGTGCTGTTTGCTCTAACGCTTTGCTATGAGAGTCTGAGGGACCGTGCAGTACTTTCACACTTCCCCCAGTCTCCTCCACTCTTTAAGATGTCTGCACTCAGCCGAGAGAGCAAAATAATGGAAGAGGAATCAGAACTAAACACACATTTGTTTTCTTAATAATTTACTAATATCAGGCCTACATGTGGCTGTGCCAGAGCTTAAAATGTTTGTAGATATAGTTTTTAGCTTTGGAAATGTATACTACTTAGCATACTCCTAAAAGTTAACTTTTAGCATATTTCAAATATGGACCAACAACCCATCCTGCTCTTATACAGATTTTCATCCAATCAAATGCTCTCTACAATTAGAATGTCCCTCCCCCAATACCACCTGCCGCATTCTAACAAGCAACAAACAAAGTTCAAAGTTTGTGATTGGCAAGATTTTATGTTTTAGTCTGACCAAGGCTGCATTTATTTGAGAATACAGCTAAAACAGTAATATTATAAAATCTATTATTACAATTTTACATTGTTTTGTGATTTTATATATTCTAAAATTAAATTGATAAAAATATAATATATTTCTGGGAGGGCAGAGCTTAATTTTCAGCAGTCACTATTTCAGTCTTCAGGGTCACATGATCCTTCAGAATTCACTCTATAAAGCTCATTTTGTTCTCAGATAATGATAATCAAATTTGTATTTTTTTTTGTAACATTATAAATGTATTTCCTGACACTTTTCATCAATTTAACGCATCCTTGCTGAATAAAAAACATGTTTATTTCTTTTAAAAAAACATTTGAATAGTGTGTAGTTTTAGAAAAATAAAAATAAAAAAAATAAAAAAAGCTTATTTCATTTGCCTCAATATCAATTAAAAAATAGGAATAATACGTTTTTACTTTGTATGCTAATTCCTTTTTTTCCCTGAAGGTCATGAATATTTCAAATAGCATTCTGTTGTGGAAAAGACATTTTAAAAAGCTTTACTGAAAATGACACACAATTAAAAATAGGCAGTTCACTTATGATTTTTACGTTCAATTTCATATGTCATATTTCATCTTAAACGTGTATATATATATATATATATATATATATCCATCCATATCAGGCCATATCATTAAGTTTTTAAAAAGGTCAAAATGTAATTCAGTATGATATTAATGTATCTATAGTATTTACATTAAATATAACAACAAAACATGGATTAAACACTAGCTGAATGTTTTTTATAAGGTCATGGTGTGATCCAGTCCCTGTAACCTACATCCAAGTATCTTTAAGACAAGATCCACTCTATGAATGCTGAGCAAACAGTCTTGTCTGGCTGATGTGACAGATGCTCAGTGGTCTCTATTGGCTCTGCTCTTGCTGCCTGTCACCTTTCACATCTCCGTGCTTACGGAGGTGACCCTCAGCACAACCTCCAGCTCCATACGTTATCGGCACTAACCCAATCGAACACAGATTTCTGCTGAGGGGGTGGAAGAAGAGGCCAAGACCCAGAGCACAAAGAGAGCCAACCGCCACAACCCCTGTGACCTCCCACCACCTGAAGCATGACCCTCATTTACAAGTGGGTCACCTTTGCTACAACTGCATTTGCGCAGGGTCAACTTAAGATATTTGTCCTCAAAGGAGGCCTGACCAAAGAAGAGGTCTTAATTATGAAGGGTTCCCTGAGAGGCAGGCCTTGTCCGCATATGGGCACTCTGAGAGACCCTGATTGAGGAAAAATTATAGTTATTTACAGCCGAGCTCAACCAGAGGTACCTGAGGGTGCGTTTTTGCAAGTCATTGAGGTATTACTGCCGATCTTCCATTAATGCCATGTGGTCATACAAATGTTTGAAGAGCAATAATCTAATTGGACAGCACACACACTGTGCGTTTTCCTGCTAGCCAAATAATTTGTCTCTGTCTGATTGATGCTTTCGTTTTTAAGGATGAGAAATGTCCAGATGCGACTGAAAAAATCTACCAACACTACCAACTGTGAGCCAAACATCATCAATCTGTTCTCATATTCCCGGTGTATCATGACTCATGTCAAAATTACTATCAAAACATCAGCGATCCAACACAAATCAAAGTTCTCCTCTATAAAGTACACGATTTTAGCTCCAGCCAACATTCCTTTCTTTTCTGAGCACGGGTACATCACAGGCTCCTCTGACCGCTGTGCAATGAGAGAGATGAAAGGGGGGGTGCATAGAGGTTCATTGTGATGGAGCCTCTCCTGGAATACAGCTGTTCTGAAACAGAGCCCTTTTTGCTGAGATGTCTCAATAAAAGTGAAGATGAGGTCTTTTTTGTGCTGACCTTCTGGCAACACTAAATGGCCCTAATAGGGGTGACATAATGAACCATTTTATGGTTAATCAAATTCCCACGGAGCTCAAGAGCTACAAATCAGCCTACAGTTGGAACTTAACAGATGTTGGCCAGTGTTCATCTGCTTCACATTAAATAGATACTGACTCATTATGCCAAAGAATCTGAATGTTCATTTCAACTGGCGTTGCAGAAAATATGTTTAATCATATATACACAATCAAGTCTGTGGTTAGTAATATTTCTTTTTCATTCAGCAACAAAAAAATCAACTGATCATGGGCATATCCTTGTAAACATTTCTATTTTAAATAAATACCATTCTTTTGAACTTACTACTCATCAAACATTATTCTTGAGCACTAAGTTATTATATGTTTTATGTTTTTCATGATATATTATGTTTTTCGCAATTAATCACAACAAAAAATAAAAGTTTTTACACACACATACAGTATATATTTTGGAAATAGTTAAGAGTATATACATTTATATACCGTATTTACAATATATTTTAAATGATATATAAATATATTTAACATACAAACATAAAAATTTTCTTAAATATATACATGCATGTGTATAAGAGGACTAAGTACACTTATTAAAAAAAAATTATCCACAACAATAGCTATAAATTCTACAGCTATAAATTCATAAACACTGAATACTGTGATTTATCTATCATTTTCTATCAATTCAAACTGATACTTCAATTTTGATAAAATCTCATCTTTGATAGTCAAGTATAGGTATATCAACAAAAATCTTACATCACAGAAAGTTTAGTATGTAAGAATGTAAAACACAGTGACAGCACTGTTTATTTATTGTTGATTATAAATGTGTTTAAGAGCTAAGTGTAACAGAAATGACAAAAGTAGCATGCAGATTTATGGCTAAAAGAGTTCAGTTCTGGCTGTTGATGACTTGAGACTTATGTTTTAGGCAATGTTCCAAAAAACAACTAATTATACTTTTTTTCCAGAAGAATAAAAAACAGAACATGCTCATATTCAAGTGCAAAAGTGAGATGCACACATACACACACGTTTACACAGACAAAGTGACAGTGAGTGAGAGAGAACAAAACAGACAGAGAGAAAAACAGCGGAGAGAGAGAAAGAAGGGTCACGTCGACCGTGTGATGGTGGCTGACACAGAAGTTCACAGTGCGGTCAGGGTACACAGTTGAGGCTGGAGCTGGAGGCACAGGCCAGGCTCTGTGTGCAGGTGCCCTCTCACTGCCCCGCTCACTTTCATCCCTCCTCCACTCCCACACTGCCCCAGCCGCCCCGCCTGCCATCCGCCAATCGGATTGCGAGGGGGTGGCGGCACAGCGGGGCTACATCAAAGGCCCGGAGCGGTGAGAGGCTCAGGGCCTGATGCTGGCACACAACAAAGTCTCACACAAGAGAGAGACAGAGTGGGAGCAGAGACGGACAGTTTTAAAAAAGCAGTCCAAACTCACCCCTTCTCAGAGAAGGGCATCAGCAGAACAAAACATTTTATTCTCCTCCCCGAACCAGCATTATGCCAGCTTCGCATCCAACAACCCAGATGAGATTTTTTTCCCCCCTCGCTCGCTTTTCTCGCTCCCCCTCGTCTCCTTCTTTCAGCGCCTACAGCCAATGGCCCCCTTGAGTGTGTGAACAAGAGAGATAATTTAATAAAGAAAATCCAATCTTCCAGTTTGGGGAACAAAGTTAGGTTTGAATGGGTGCAATATGTTCCCCCTCTTCCTAACAACCCCCTCCCCCCAATCTTGAATTATAATTTCATTTTGAACATATCAAAGAAATTTTGAGGCTCCTTCATCTTTTGAGAGCCTAACCTGAAACTGCACCACATTCGCTAGCTTTTTCTCTAATATGTATTCAAAATTCTGGAGGGCCCCGGGGCCAGTTTATGTGTCCGTTTATTGAATACAAGCCTAACTGTGATGAGTCATACATAAATGCATTCACTTCACATAATGAAATTCTCACATTATTAACTGTATACTATCATACGATAATATATGTTGGATCAAATTTCAGGTTCAATATTGAATGGACTGCGATATTAACTACGGGTGTTTGTCTTCTAAAAATAGAGGAGGAATTCTTTTTACATCTCTGACAAACTTAATTGAATACTTAAGATTAATGAGAGCGCAGTTTCACAATAGCACAAAACATATAGTCTTGTAAACAGACTGCCAGCTATTCAAATTACAGACTGACTCACTTGTGATGTTTTCCTCTTCTCCTGAGACTGCCTCCTCTGCAAACTTTGAATGACTTTCAATGTAAATCATTTCAGATAAACTTTCAAAGTATGAAGCACCCTCACACATGCCGGTTAGCAGCCAAACGGAGTCATAAGAAGTGGGCTGCCGAACGAAAGTGTGTCAAGTCCTGAATTGATTATGCTGTAAAATCCTGCACTCTCTTACATATGTACAGCATAATAATGGGCTCCTATGGGGGAACATGAACAAAAGCCTGAAATTGAGTTTGACTAGAGAGAAAGAGAGACATGAATCAGACATTACAACTGTCATGACTGACTCCAGGAGCTGATTATTAAATTAAATAACATATGGCCAATTACATGACACAATGAAGTTGCTGTATGAACAACTGCAACTCTTGAAGGAAAAGTTCAACAAAAAATGAAGATTTGAAATTAAAAAATATAATAATTATATGTGTGTGTGTGTGTGTGTGTACATTTGAAGTTGACTACTGTAAAAAAGTTAAATCAAAATTGTGACAATAATGCATTTTGGTTTTAGGACAACTTTGATAAAAGATTTTGATCCACTTCAAATGTTGACTACCAGGGGCGGAGTGGGGTACTAAAATCCACCGGGAAAATTCTGACCGCACCGGCCCACCCCCTTCTATAATCGTAACA
>JAUCMS010000034.1:2858941-2872476 GCA_032357445.1 Enteromius radiatus | reverse complement strand
TTATTTCAGCTACTTATAACATACTATTGACCAACATAAAATTGTTTTTGTATACAGAAGAAACTCTGCTACAATAACTAATAAGTACTATTTTTGCCCTATGGAAGAGCACAAACAACTAATCAATACAGAAGCAGTACAATCCAGCGCTCTTGTAACTGGAAATGGGTGAGATGGTAAAGCCATGCTGTCTGTTTTCTCTTGCAATTCTTTGTTTTATATACTCAAGCACACACTCATCTGAAAATAGCCCCTCCGCATTGCTCCATGAGTCAGCCAAGCATGATGGTCTCATGGGTCACCATGAACATTAAAACCACCTAATGTCAGAAAAACAAACAAACAAAAACAGCCAGGAAGGTGTTATGCCTGTTATGAACACCAACTAGTGAGTGACCATAGTTGATCATTAGCCCTATGTGAACTCTATCTGTCAAGGCAGCACTTGGGGTGCTAAACCTACGAGCGTGAAAAAAGTCCTTATTGATGGATGTCAAAAATATGAGACAGCAGCAGAAAGCCCTCAAATAGTGCTGCTTCATAATGGTGCTGCTAGGCACCATAAGAGCTAATATAGACAGAGCAGTGCATCATAATGAAGACTTATTGATAGCCTGTGCTGCTGTAATGATGCTATTGACTAAACGTACACACCTATTATTTGTATTTCTTCAACAGCTCTAGGTGTGAATATGGAATGAGAAGTCATCTTGACACGTGTCAATCGTGATGAACAAAAGAATATTGTTGGATCTTTTTTTTCATCTAGTAGAAATCACAGTTGAATGTTTCACAGTTGTTAATATTTTTAGGGTTGTCAAATTTAACGTGTTAACATTTGCAATTAATTAAATATGTTTAACAGTGTTGTTATTTTTTTTTTTGTTTAACACTGTTAACGCATTTATTCAATTTGCATTCTTTGCAAGCTGAAATTTAATTATCATCAAAGCTCAACAAGTGAAATATCACCCATAAATGAAATGAATGTCATTCACAGAATCAGCAGAAGCCTGCATGTTTACACATGTAATGTCCATGCATCAATAAAGTGTGAATAATGTTGTTTTATTATGGAATTATGGAATATGTGCATCTCCATATTTCCATTCGTTATGCATTTTAATGCAGTTTGAGAAGTAAAGAATATGTTTTTGTTTACGTGAAATGAATAAAGGGCCTTGTTGCATAAATTTACAATTCAAGTGTCATTCACACAAATAGCTAAAACTAATAGTTACACTTGGGCTATTTCCTAAAAAAAAAAAAAATGGATGTGTTAATATGGTAATTATGAAAAAGTAGAGGATTTAATGAGATTAAATATTTTAACCAACTAACAGTCCATATTTTCAAATCATTATAGCATACCATTGCCACATACTACAATTGTTAACAATAGGTATATCACAAACTAAAAATACATTAAGTACGTACATTTTAAACATATTTCATATATAACATTATAGTAACATTACCTTAAAATTAGCTTATTATTCTAGTCTAACATTGGTTACAATTTTACTAATATTTAATATTTCCTGAGTAATATTAACTAACTGCATGTGTTGGCTATATGATCAGTGTTAGAATGAGGGTTTTTCTTAGGGTTACATGCATGCAATTATGCATCATTTATTGGTGTTATAATAGTAATTACATGTAACTTAACAGACACCTTAAAATAAAGTGTTACAAAAATATTATTGAATACTTATATGGTAGGTAAATAATTATAAAGTATTTATTTTATATAAAAAAAGTGATGTTACTGTAATGTCACATATGAGTTTCTAAGTAAAGTATGTGAAGAGACTCAAAGCTGTTTAAAGCAAAAGACTAATAATACAGTAAGTGTAAACGTAACAGAATATTCTGTTGGCAACTGCTTGTACGGTCCATAATGAAATTTGCCATGGTATACTGTACATAGCAAGAGCACACTTTAGTGCACAAGCCACAAAAGGAACTCTGACTCTATCGCAAGCTGTTTAGTGCTGTGAACTCACTCTGAAGCTGCTGACTTGCATTGATGCTGGACACTGGACTGATAAACCCTCCCTGTGTTCACTGGGCCGGGCCCAATTTGCTCCTCCTCTTGAACATATTTGCACCTACAGTCTCTCTTGTCAACGGTTGCACGCACCCTATCCGTCTTCCCTTATTGTGCATGGAGGTGACAGCTGGCATTCAGCTGTTTGTAAAAAGCCCTTTAAAAAACACACAGGGGCCTTCGTCCTCGGCTACATTAAAGTAATTAGCTGCCAAGCAAGTCCAAAGCACCCCCTGCCAAGTGCCAGCAAGACAGCTGATTGAAGCAGGCATCCTGTTTGACACATCTGGGCAAGGGAGAGTAATGAAAACAGCTGCTTCTGCCCATATGGCATCCAAAGGCTGGCAGAGTGGCGGAGAGCCGTGCCAACCATAGGCAAATTATCCATCATTAATCCCGGGATCTGACCAGCATACGAGTCGCTGCTAATCAAAACATCTGGGGGTGGAGGCATAAGAAGGGGGATGTCTCACTTGAAAGGGCCATATTTTGCAGCTGAAGGGGATGCAAGTCGACTGCTCAAACAAAAACGCTCAGAAATATTAAGTGTGGGAGCTTGTGAAATCCCTGTAAAAAACTTCCAGAGACACGTGCGAGGGAGAAAGAGAGTTTGAGAAAGGCTTTGACTCTTGGCTATTGATCACTGGCAGTAACTGCTACCCAAATTACTATGAGGGCTTCAAGAGATAAAGCCAACAATGAAAGAATCTACAGTAAGTGAATTAAGCCAACAAACAAAAAAGACAACCTATTAAATTGAGAGTACACCCAAAAATGAAAATTCTGTCATTAATTACTCACCCTTATGTTGTTCCAAACCTGTAAGACCTTAGGTTATCTTCGAAACACAAATTATAACATTTTTGAATAAATCCCAAGAGCTTTATGACACCGCAAAGACAGCAACGCAATTACCATATTCAAGGCCCAGAAAGGTAGTAAGGATAATGTTTAATTGTCCATCTGGGATTAATACAATTATGGTTGAACCACTGATGTCACTATTGGACTATTTTAACAATGTAATACTTACTACCTTTCTAGGCCTAGAACACATCAGTTGTGTTGCTGTCAATGTACTGTAGGTCTTACAAAAACATGTCTTAACGTGTTTGGAATGACATGACGGTGAGAGATTAATGACAGAATTTTCATTTTAGGCTCAAGTCCACTTTAGACATTCTGCTAACTATATAGTAAATAACTTCATGTGAACTGACTAATACTAGTATTAGTAGACTATTAGATTATGGTTACTAATGCATTGGCATACTTGCAAAGTTACTTACTGTTTAGCCTGTTTTGTTAGCGAACAGACAGTTTTCTCTAATAACTCTAATTAACTGGTAATTAACATGTAGTTGAAAAGTTACATATAGTTAGTAGTATGTCTAAGTGTAACCAAAATAAATATTACAGTTATGGGGAGTAAAGCCAATTTATATGTAATGATAAGATTGTAATGATATATACGTCAAACTAAAATCTTATTCCAAAATGTCATCTCCTGTTTTGACTCTCAGTATCAGCTCCATCGTACGGACTCTCCTGAATACTAGCCCACCCCTCCTTGCCCACCCCACGCAGTTTACAGGATTAACCATGGGAACATAACATTTGACTTTTAAATGCCGTCAGCTTTTGAAATCCATGCATGGTAAACTTTTACATATAGAGAAATCAATGCTCGGACACAATTTGATTAGCTGCAAATTGCCCTCACATTTGTCTATTGTGTGTCCTTTTCGCTCATAGGCTGGCCTGTTCAAACCTGGGCTTCAAATTCCCTCAGAAAGTCAGTGACATTAAAATGTCCTTTGATGTGCCTTGCCTAAGCAGGGAATATGAACAGTAATAGTGATTCTTTAACTTAATGCTTTTCCGGGGATCAATAGCTCTTAAATGCTACAGAGGGACAATTAAAAATAAAAGGGAGGTTGCAGGAGTTGGAATCAGATTATACGCCGTTGCCCCTAGCTGGCCCTCAAAAGCACAGTATGGTTTCATCACTAGTCACCCGCACAGCACTTCTGGTTTGTGTGCTGCACATGCATATGCAAGTGGGGCTGCCTTTAAGAGCTCTCAGATCCCTCATATGCCGTGGCCTCCTATCTAAAGGGGGTTTACAGTCTCAAACATTCAGTCTACACTTAGCCACTCACTTCCTGCGTCTTGATCGATTGGATTGCTCTCTGACTCGATATGCACATTCCATTTACACCTGCATAAACGTGTGTCTTCAAAAAAAGAGAATGCATTCCACTAATCTAGCACTATATGCAATTATAGAAGAGTTCACTTTTCTGACAATGCTAATGCTATCCATCTTGTAGTCTGTCTTGGAGTGTGTTAATGCTCTGTGATCAGTTATCTGCCCAATTAATAAAATGTAATGACATGAAGCGAAAATAAACCTATACTTAAACAGAGACCTTTTGAACTTTTAATTTAAGAGGAAAGGTTGTCTTATATGGGTTATTATGCTGAATTCATGAGCATAATAACCCATACATGCATATACTTCCTGTTTTGAGCTTGTTGATGTTAATAATCAAGATTCAATGACTATTAATCAATTATGCCAATTGATGCACTTTTGATAAAGGCCTAGACTGATTTAGTAACATTCATTTTATAAATAAAAAAATCATTCATTTTAATTAGCAATAATAATAATAATAATAATAATAATAATTAGGTTTAGGGTCAATAAGATCATGTATCCTCATCCAAGGCTGCATTTATACAGTCAAAACAGAAATATTGCACAAGATTACAATATATTTTAAAATGCAATTTTTTACTTAATATTTTTGTAGAAACTTAAATACTTTTTTCAGGAGTCTTTGTTGAACAGAAAATCATAAAGGGCAGCATTTGTTTAAAAAAACATTTTTTTGTTGTTTTGTTTTGTAAAATTAGTTTTATTAATTTAATCCCCCCACAATTTGGAATATTGACTAACTTTCTTCATGCCTTGTTCTTGGTGATTTCTTGGAATAACGTCACCAAATCTCAAGACTGCGATCCCAAGTTTGCGACACTCCATGGCCGCTTTAAAACTTGCTCTGTTTATGTGCTGATATAAATGTCTCCCTCATTCTTCTCCGCCGCTGGCTTTTTGGAAGCAGATCTGTCTGGAAAGGTGGTGGAAAGGGTCGTGAGGTGGCCCAGTCCCCCCCAGCGACTCCTGCTGTAATGTCAAACTAGGGTAATAATACAGCTGTAACTGGAGGCTGGAGCATGATGAGTGCCAGCTCCTGACAGACACGGGCAAATCCAACACAATTAGCCTGGCGACAGCAGGTGCTGCCTGCCTCTGCCGCGTTAGCACGTCTCAGGTTTCCCCCTTTAATGGCCACAAAGTGATCCTAACTTTCAATTAACACATTACCCCTGCCTACATGGCCCCCGCCTGCCTCTCATTTCCCAACCCAGACCATTACCTTACATGCACGGAGAGGAGTTATGTAGAATGGGCAAGTGTAGTGTGTGATCTTTCATCTCATCATGGGACGTAAGCTGTCACAACACTGTTAATGACCACAGTAAAAATGACCTTTATGAGGTTCAACAGCTGAACACATAGGAAATTATGGTAAACCTGTTATATAAATTGAGATGGTTTTTAGAGAAAACATAATTTTCGCTTATTGTGAATTTTCACACATGAAGTCAAGGCTAAGTTTATCCTAAATTCAGCTATCGTTTATGTGAGAGAGCATTAAACAAGTTATTTATACAGGTATGTGGATAATTATGACCCCAGTGGTGATGATAAAAGCTCAAGCAATGCTGCTGTATATATATACAAATAAGAAATAAGAAATAATAATAGTCCACCAACAAGGAACTTATAAATGCTTCACTTTTGCATTGTTTGTCTCCAACTCAGACATTTAACCTTGGCAATATTTCAGACTAGCAATACTTAAAAACAACTCTTAGTCAAGCTAGAACAATCAACTATCAGTGATGGAAACACTCCAGTGGTGGACCCAAGAGATGACAAAGAACCAACAGCTACAAAAGACCAGACTAAAGCTTAATGTCAAAAATATGGACTATGATGATGATAAATATATTGTTTTCATTTCCACAACACCACAATGTGTAGACTGATCCCAAGTACTCTCCAGTGTCTTTTCAAGCTGATCAAATGTTTATAGACAAAACAAGCCAAAGACAAATCCAGGTCAGTACTTGACCGAATGAACTTAACATTGCACAAGTTGAAAAGAAGCTAACAACTGATGTGAAGAAACACCAAAGTTCATCAGACAAGATCCAAGACCTGGTTTTACTGGGGGGGAAAAAAAAGTCCAAAGCTAAAGTCCAAACAAAATATTGCTATTAAATGATACTGTAAAGTGGCACATCTGTCAGATAATATAAAACATGCAACTTTGTGATGCCTTATACTTTACAAATGCTATCTACAAAGTATGCACTTTGCATAACAGATGTATACAGGTTGCCAATGCTAATTAGCAGCTACAGTAACTGCAAAAATCAACATAGAAAACGGATTTTCAGTACAACTACAATATACTGTCTATACATTAGTGCTGTAAAGTTCAATCAGGATGATAGCGGGTGATAAAGTTCCTTACCAGAGTCTTTTACCAATTTAATAGGCGGCATAAGTAGAACCGTGCTGTGCTATCTCTATTAAATGAACTGGACAATGTAAGGGGGGGGGGTCACGAGGATGGCTAATTATGCCTTCTTTTCATTGAACATATTATATAAACTTTCAACTCTCTATAGGATTCACAATTAAGCAGTCACGCTGAATCTTTAAAATGAGCTCACTTAAAACAATAAAACATGAGAGGCATAAGAATCTTGTTCTTTAATTAAGACTGAGGCACAAAAGCTGTAAAATAATTCTGCATTGAAAGGACTGAAAGCTAATTCTGTGAAATCACCTGCACATCTTCATATCTCCTACCTGTATCTTTCTAAGCCTATGTCTCTTCCCCTCCAGGTGGTTATTAAAATATACGCCAGAAAGGCCTGTCTAGTTATTCAAATTATCTCTAGTATTTATATATTTCATCACTGCTGTGATAGTTTTTATGAGAGTAGATAATAATAATCAAAAGGGCCAAAGGGTGAAATCAATGACCCTCCGAGGCCCTGCAGAGAACTGACTAGCCACATATATTCCACACACCATATCTCCTCCCACAAATTGAGTTTCTATGTTTGCTATGTAATCAGAGAAAGAATAATCTGGCTTTCCTCGGCGCAGTGCACTTTTGACAGAAAACGAAGCATCCTGGCTCTCTCCAGCACTCGCTGCATGCTGAATACGCTCCATTCTCTGGGGAAGCCCAGTCACGAGTAACTCATGTTTCTGTCTCTCTCCTGACCTTGTATGTGGGGCAATGATAGTGCTAGTACCCTTTCCTCGTTTCCTGGGAGCAGAATAAAAATTACAGGTCCCTGCAGTGCCTGGGTAAACATGTGCTCTAATGAAAGTTGGGTGTAATTTGCTCTTTGCCATCTTAACTGTAGTTATTACTGTTTTGAATGGATACATCTGTCTGCGTGAAGTCTTTCATTACCTTCACTCATTACGGGGAACAGCGCATGTCTCCCCAAGGACACGCCTTTTACGTGCTCATCTGCCGAAATGCACATTAATGTAGCAGCCTACCTCAAAACAAATTTGTGTGAAGCAATTAAAAATATCACTATAGGATACAACCGCTCATAAAGCATGTTTCAGAAAATCTATTCTTCCACCCCCTTCTCTCTCACTGTCTTCACAGATGGTATTTGCATGAATGGCACAATGAGCAAGAATTAAGAAGGCCTACCTGTTTTCTCACTAGTGTATTGCACTAATTTGATAGTAACAACAACAAGGCTTAAAGTAAACTTACTAACTAACATTACAGACACGTAGAAGCTATTATCAAATGCATATAAGACAAACTTAGCATCTTATAATCATACATTTACACATTTAGCAGATTTAGCAGATTTATTGAAAGGCATTTCATTTGCATCAGCGTAAACATAATGTATACATTCAAAAGCCTATGCCAACACCCACACTCGCAGTCTTAAAACACTTGGGAGTCAACGCGACAGAAGTACTGTAAGTGTCTAAGACTGTCCCAGGTCGGAAAAATGCCAAAGCACAGTGTTTGTGCACTAAATCTCTATTACCACTTCAGAAGGGTATCTGAAGCTAAACATATCCCACAATTCAACACATTCAGGAAATCTAGAGCCTGATTTATCGGCAAGCTGATATTAGACATTTTCCAAACTATTGGTATCAGCTTTTATCATGGCCGATAAATGAATATTTCAAAAATAAAGTAAAAACAGACGAAACACCCTTCAACCATGTCATGAGAGGTAGCGTTGTATAGTTTGTCCACCAGAGGGCACTCTACACCGTTCCTGTTGGCAACACTCGTGTATAACGCGCCACACATCCTGCAACCTGCTGATCCAGCCAGAGTCCGGCAGAGAGAACCAGTTATCTGCAAGTGAGATCATCGGTGAAGTGTGTTCATGGTGAGTTGGTCACGAGACATACATTGCTTGAATAACAATTAAAAGAACATCCCCATCAGTTCTCTTAACTCAAATAAGCATGACAAAATTAGTGACTATCACGTCCAGTTTTGCTGCTGTTAAATAAGCTGAGAGTGAAGCGTAGTCATAAATAACTACAATTAATTATTTTTAGGGAAATCTGTTCACATGCGCGTTGCTGAAAGAAAAAAAAAAAAGTATATATCGGCCGATATATCGGAATATCAGATTTTAAAACCAACAAATATTTGTATCGGAATCGGCCTTCAAAATCCTTTATCGCTCTAAGGAACTCCCATTTACTCTAAAATGTAATGGAAAATTTCAGTGTATGTTAAAATAATTGCATATCACATATAATTTGACAGTAAATTGTTGCACATTTTATTGGTGCAGAAATAAGTATGTGTATTTTAATTAAGAGTTTAATTTGCTTTTGTCTGTGTATGTTTTTTTTCTTTACTCTTAAAAGATTACTCTAATATCGGATCGGTGTACCCCTACTTGATACACAACGGCTATTCATACAAGAACGAAACAAGTGACTGTCTTTAAATGAGTCACTGAATCACACACTCAAAATGTTGATTCATTCAGCAACGATACATGACTATTGTGTGTTCTGAATCACTCAACATTTAAAACACCGATTAATTCAGGAGCTAAACAAGTCACTATCTTTGAGGAAGTCACTGAATCATGCACTGTATCAACTTGCTTAAAACAGCTGATTCATAAAAAATTGTGTAGAATATAATATAATTCATAAGTATATAATAATATAATTCGGCAATGAAACAACTACTGTAACCTTCGCCTTATTTTTTGTGGAGCTATTAAATATAATTTAATGTAAAATTGTTACTGGTAATATTCTGTCCAAATTGTAAGGCCTCAATTTTATTATTTTTTATTGAATTCAGCAATATCAAGCCCACAATAGTACTACTGATCTGAAAAATAATGACAAGTAATGACATTAAAAAGAAATTACAATTAAATGAACTGCAATTTTGGATGAAACACTCATCTGTGATTCATTCTGACTGACATGTCCCGCATGCCAAAAAAGTGTGAGATGATATGTAGAAAGGCCTTAGATGACTGAAGGGTATCTGTGAGGTTCTCCCATATATGAAGGCTGCACTTAGTTTTACTTTCACTTACGATCAAAGGTGACGGCCCACTGACATTTGTTTTTAGTTGTGAGCACTTCATGACATCACAAACTAAACGCTAACATGTGAGTTTTTGGCCTGCACTGGACTTTTCTTCATGTTCAATGGAATCCAGGTGAACCAAAGACCACTAGAGACAGTGAGTACAATAATGACATTACAAAGAAATGCAACATATCATGAATGAAACTATTCAGCAGTCACAAGCAATTGTAATGATGACGGTATCACTTTGTTCCTGACCTCAGTCAGAGCTCAAAGTTCAGTGCAACGGCAGTTCTACTGAACGGATTCAAAATTCAACACATGCCTACACTTATGGTAATTAGGCCTAATGCTCATTTCACTGTATCCATGTTTGTGTCTGAAAGAGCCGTGTGAGCGCAGGGCCAAAGCAACAACAATTAAATAACCTGCCCGAAACAGAATGCTGGAAGTAATCTGGGGAAGGTCATTTATGACCTGTGTCTTCCCTTCAAATCTTTTCCCCCTCCATTATTTCACTGAATTATTAGCTTCCTTTTGAAAATATTGGCCAAATTTATTTAATAATGTTTGTACAGCTGTGCGGTTAAGCTGTGCACACTCGCTGACTGACCCGTGCTTCCATATCCAGCCTGATCTGCGGGACCCTGGAAGCCAAGCACATAGATGTAGCTTTGATCTGTGCTCTGAGACACACAGTCACACACATGAAAAAACAGCTTCAAAAGAGACTATCTGTATTCCCCTATCTACACCCCACTTTACTAGTGACATGACAATTTTGTAAATCAGCAATAGGTGCTTCTGGGATAAGACATGGAAGTTGCTGTAAAAGATAGACTGCAAACATTTTACTATTTAAAGAAATATAACTGACAACACATCCTGATTCTGAATCCTCATCATCACCACCAGACATCTGAAGTCAAAAATCACTTTATAATCTTCTGCTAAAATGATAAACTTAAATTCTAACCCTGTTTTGTTTTGTGTGTTTTAAACTATTATACTATCTTTGTTATTGATAATCCAGAAGAACATTGTTACATTGTTCCTCTTTGTCTAACATGATATGAAAAGGAAACGTATTTAAAAGTGACCCACACAAATAATATGCAATTCTGAAACAATACACACTTTTTGTAATTAACGGCCCAATAATTCTCAATTTCTTTATAGAGCTTTTAAAAAAAAAAAAGCACTTTCACGCTGGATTTTCCTTAGAGATCAATCTTGATCACATCCAACAAATGAAACATTTTCAGACTAAAAAAAAGAAGCTTCTGATATTTAAAGGGCATTTAAACATGAAACGTATTTGTCTCTTTAACTTTCTCCACTACATATATTTTATAATCATCAGTAAAAAGTTAAAATATTATTCAGGAATTAAAATAATAGTTACAAGACTTTCCATTCCATTAAAAGCACTTCGATAGGAAAAATCTAATTTGTTTCAACTTCAAGTGTATTCAGAATAGTATTATTTTTAAACTTGCCAACAACATTATTAATTTAGTCCTATTCATTAGCTCACATTAAAGTTTCTCTCTCGTTCCCCCCCCCCCCTTTCCCTCTTTTTTTTTTTTTTTTTTTTTTTTTTAAGATGGCTTAATTCCGATTCACGCAGAATGGATTAAAGTGTCCAGAGGGCAGCCATGACGTATCCGGCTGCAATCTTTTCCTGTCAGGAGACCGGAGCTCATTGGTGAGCCTGATGAAATAAACGCTGGCTGCTGACTCCTCCAATTTCACGGCACTCCTCAGTGTCACCCCGCGTGCCTTCCCGCAGATTGAGATATTTGCAAACTGTCATCTCCCATAAATAGCTGTCTGTGGTGACAGTGCTTACGGGGGCTCAAGGTCTGGTTTTAAGAAGGTTTTTGCCTACGCTTCCTTATCTCCTCTGTCAAGCCTTTTAGAGTTTTCTCAGCACTGTGACAAGGAAGTGCCAGCGGAGGGCCAACCCCACTGCCCACAAGAACTTATCCCATTCTATCTATTTTTTAACACCCTCATCCGTCCTGTCGCTCAGCGCATACGGACATGCACGCTGCTTATGGTTATTAGTTATCTGACATGCTGCAATCATTGAACCCCATTAGGCATGGCAAATCCCTCTTCCCTGTCTCTGGGATGAAATGGGCTTTGCCATTCTTTCCCCTGATGAAATTAAAATGTGTCATGTCTGTTGTGGCCACAGAAGCGGGACGTGTCCGGATGGTCCCAGTGAATCATTTCTGGCAGCCCCTTATTCCGTGTACATTTCTATTAGCATCACAGACACCAGTCAGGTACTTATCAGTCTTTTCATCACTGAATGTCCTGCAGACCTTGAGAGTATACCAGTGTAAGTGGCAGCCAGCTATAGTAATTATGCCTTTTCAGCTAGCTGAATATCAAAATGAACAGCTGTTTTTGATGTTCAGCAATTATAGATACACTACGTCTTTCCTCTTCTTTAGAGAAATCACTTTCGATTACATAGAACAGACAGCGTTCTGATGAGAGGGCACTGCTGTGTTTGAAGCGTTTCTGGCTTGTGTTACAGGGCTCGTGCAACTCCCCCAGGTAACGCTACACACTTCCGCGAGTCCCAGGTGTAAAATTAAGCCACAATATATCTAACAAAGTAGGCTGGAACTGCATGGTATGTATTTAACTCCCGCTTTAAACAGGAAATTAACAATTCCCATGCTCCACTCATCTAAGAAGACCAAAAACACCTACATAAATATTTCTACTAAAAAAGCCAATTTTTGTACTGCAAAGACCAATAATCAAAACGCATCTTGCGTTGTTTATGTAAATTAAAAATTAAGTACGAAGCCTGTTTGAACTGCGCTCTCGTTTTTGACTCACAAGCGTATGGCTGCCCTCTTTAAGCATTGCTAATGACGGCCAGAGTTTGATATCAGATTCAGAGGAGGAAGTTTAAGGAGGCTAATGAGCGATTTAACCGTGGAAAATGAAGCCATGAAGGAAAAGAGAAAATAAACAAATTTTATGTCTGCCTCCTTAAAAAGCAACTGTTATTTCCTGCCTTTCTAGCTGATATTTCTCAGTTACAACAGGAAATGTTGTGGGGCTGTAAGAAAGCGTCTCGGTGGTTTATAAACTGGGTTATTACCACTGCTTCCCCACACTTAATAGCCACCCGATACACCCAGAGCACAATCAGCCTGGTCACGATAATATCATAACCAAGTATTCACCAAGGAGGCGTTTAAGATTTCCCAGATAAAACCGAAACACTAGAGGGCCAAATTTGTTAATATCATTAAATGATATTACCAGGAACCAGAGCTGACAGAATACGATCCCTCAAAGCCCAGGAGTCTGTGGAAATAATTTATGATGCAACAGCTATCAAACATGTAAAAGTTATCAGGTTCAAGACCTGTGCCAGTATCTGAGCTCTCTGGTTACCGTCGCTCTAGACTGAGCCAAAGTGTTTGAACGATAAAAGGAAATGGCCCATTGAGTACCTGTGGTGAAAATGCAATTTCATTCCACCAGCAAATTCAGAGATTGTTCTGAATTTAGAGAGTGCAATGCAGAGTGTTCAAATTTTACAATAATGCTGTTGTCGGAGAATCAAAAAGATGACAAAATAGCCTTGTGCAGCAATGCTACAGGTGACCCAAATCGAGTCTCAACTTGAAGTCCATTGCTGATTCTGCTCCCTCACTTATTTCCGTATCTATGCTGTAAAAACTAAAAGTGACAAAGTGCAGTATATATATATATATATATAT
>JAUCMS010000034.1:2802937-2849338 GCA_032357445.1 Enteromius radiatus | reverse complement strand
TACTTAGTAACCGTTGCTAGGATGTGTGATTGGACAATGGCCGTTTT
This sequence comes from Enteromius radiatus, assembly GCA_032357445.1. NCBI lineage: Eukaryota > Metazoa > Chordata > Actinopteri > Cypriniformes > Cyprinidae > Enteromius > Enteromius radiatus. The sequence goes on along the minus strand of JAUCMS010000034.1, from coordinate 2,849,291 downwards.
GGGGCGGGGTTTTGCGAAAGGTCAATTATGCAGCAGAATGATAATAAAGCTTGACTTGACTAATTATTATTATTATTTCTATTTTCTCTTATCTTGACAAACCATGTATTTCTGACAAAAAATTGGATGATTTCAGTTTCATATTTAGAGTTTAAAAAGACCAGGCCATAACCTGTGCGAGTCACTTGCCACCAAAAGAAGCAGAAGCAACAGCTTGGATGATCTCCTAACACAGAGTGCACAACCCCTAGAGTGACAACTATCCTCCCAGATAGAAAACTAGTGCCCTGTGGTTAATGTAATAATCTCTCCGGATCAGGCCCTCTTAAATGGTGGGAGTAATAACACTTGTAACCGTATTTGAGCACTGAAGAGCAGGAACAGCGTGATGCTTGGCATTTGAGAGGCACAAGAGTTTAATCTTACTCTGAAAGAAAAAAAAAGCATCCTCCTATCTTCTTCAAATCATACTGAATTAGTGTACTTCCCCACTGGCATCCATTAGAGAAGGTGACCACAGTGTTTGTTCCAGGCTATTAGATCTTATCCATTTAGCGGACCCTACCGGGAGGAGTCCGTTTGGAGATGAGGATACACACAGAGAGGTGGCCGCTCCCCTGCTCTGATCGAGGCAGAGAGGACAAGAGACCACCAGCTGACATGGGTAACAGCTTTCACAGAACAGCTTACACTGTGTATAGACTTAGATATAATGAGAATGGTGAGGGGTCAGATAATCTTAGAGGAAGCAGATTAAATAGTGATTATTTGCTGAAAAGTCCTCGGTTAGAACCAAACCAGAGCACGAAGAAGATTCATGCTGTGCAGATGATAAGAGTCATCATACTGGAGTTCATTTTGTGCACAATTAAGATATTTTAATTCTTGTTTGTTCATTATATGTACGGTTATCTGTCTAATTAGGTTCTTTGTATTGAGGAAAAGTAAGAATATTAACACTGGATCCAATGGTGTTATACTAAATATGCGCTGATAACTGAATTAAAGCTAATATTTTACAGTTAACCTTACACTGACAATGTACTGTATTAGTGTCTTTTCAGGGATCAATAAAAAGAGCCATCAATATGATCCTTCAGCAAACTCAAATAAAATAAGGAATTAATAAAGAAAATAAAGAACGTGAACATCTTTGGGTCCACTTTCCTGATACCAGGGGATTCTGAGCTTCCTTGTGATATGATTTAGCTATATCACTGAAATGCAAGACCTCATATTGTGATCTTTGAAATGAAGGGCTTTTTCCCCCAATTGTATCTGATCCACTCATTCTGGCCCCCAAAGATCAGAGGCTGTGTTTCAGTGATTGTGCACACATCAAAGGCCTTTTGGACAAGATAATCCACCTAACTAGGTAATAATGCTATTTTCTCCTCACAAAACATGTTTTCAATGAAATTATCACCACTGGATTTCAACCAAAGGGCTCTGGAGCTTCCGTTTCTGATAGCAGTTAGTGTGCAGGAAGAGTGCAAAGCTCTTTTTCAAGTAATTTAAGACAAAAAAAAAAAAATCTCAGTACCTTGTTGAGCCATCCAAGTGTATTAGAAGAGGAAGGAAAGCAGCAAAGCTGCCACTCCATAAAGCAATTATCCCCTTTCTTTACTCCATTTCAGATTTAGATGCAAAAATTGTGATTACAATTGTTCAATGGGGTAGTGTTTCACAAAGATTACCAGAAAAAAAAGCAAATGGATGTTTGTGCCAATTTACTCCTATTTCCTGGAACAAAAAATATGTATCACTTTGAGTCTTACAGTAAATAAGCACCTCTAGGAAACTCTCCTCCGGCCAGCTGAAAAATATAAATGATGAATAACTATTGTCAGTTAAGAGCTATAGCGGCAAGGCCACAAAATAGGACAGTTTTGTTATGTGTGCAGGTGAAGATATGCAATATGACCCCAGCGGGACCTTCTATTCTCTCATTTCACTCTCATATTTGCCATCACTTCCTGCACAATGCAGTGCAAATAATACCCAAAATTAGGTGACACATGTTCGTACCCCTTCCTAGCGCATTAGAAACTAGTCAAACACTGTGGGCGATGAGATGGCCTTTCATTTCCTTATTCAAATCAGTGAAATTGACTGCCTGGGACTCGGACAACATGATTGTTGGAAAGGAAGCCGTTTAGATTCACAGTCCATGTTCTTATATTTATAGAAACCCGTTAATTGAAATGAGAAATGGCATTTTGGCATTTACCATTTCTTACAATATTGTAAATATAAAAGTTTATTTGAAGGAACGCTCTATTGTGCAAATGTTTCTCGCGTGCTAAACCGCAGGTTATGTAAGGAGTAGGAGTCTGTGTCTAGAAAAGTTCACAGACCGTTCTCTATATTTCATGTCAAGATCTAAACAACACTCCCACTCCAATCAGGCTCTTATTTTTAGATGTGATCCTGTCCATCATTTCCTGTTAGAGTCATCATTAGCACCTCTCTATTCCAGCATGATGACTGCCAACTGTTCTCTTCCACAAGCCTCCAAACAGCAGCTCTGACCCACGACTACACGTCAGCCACAAACACACACATGAACACAATGTGTGTGGCCCAGACTACATACATCCCACCTTTAGTACATGCAAGACAAAAATGACTTTGATCAACATAAGAAAAGGTTCACATAAAGGGTGAAGAAACCAATATGGATAGCATTAAGGGGAAGATACTGATATCTGCAGAGCTTGTAAGCAACAAACATGTCACTGCCACCCCACTGAGCATGTAGCAAGTAAAAACTGAACATATCTAATGTTTCATATGCATCACATTCATTAATAGCAAATATGGCATATCACGTGGGTGCTTGTGGCTCAAGAATACACAGAAATGGCTCACACTGGTGGATAATAATACACTCAAATGCCTTTTTAGACTAACTGTTAACTAAAAAAACTGTGATTTAGCATTTGGTTGCACTATACAGCTACTATACCTGTTGGATAACCCTGTTGAAAAAAAAAAAACTGCATATGCTGGTTAGGTATGTTTTGAAGAATGGCCACTAATTTTAGCTGGTCCTGAGCATGAGTTAGCTACTTAAGACCAGCACAAGTCTAGCTTAAACCAGTTCAAACCAGCAGTCATGCTTGAAAACATACAGTCCCTAACCAGCATATATATATATATATATATATATATATATTTAACAGGGAAATTTGTTTGTTAGTGGTAAAGCTACAACATTATAAAAATACTCTTATGCTACCCTAGACATTATCACCTGAAAAAGAATATTAGACACTCTAGAATGAAGCAAAACCTTACAACTGTTGTGAAACAGCCTCTCATGCAAACAACTCTCAATTAGAGACCTCAACCACATTACAAAGTACAACTCTGAAAAGTTCACGATAGTGACACTCAGGAAGCCGGCCCGGCTTTCAATCACTGCACTCGAGTGCCTATTTTCCTGCTTCCATATAGATCGGTAAACAAATCATTCTAAAATTATGCCGGGATGGCTCATTTTCTTATTGACTCCTGTGTGCAGCTATTTTAATCATTACCTAATTGTCTAGCTGCTCTATCGACAGCATGGCGGCCCTGCTGTAGTGATTTGTGCTGACACTGCCAGGGGCCCATTGGATCTGGGTTAACCTTTTGATGTCCATCGACGCTCTGTGCACTGATGATGATTGATCGAGGTGGCCCTTGCCGTTAGATAATACCTAATCAGCGTTCGGAGTAATTTGTGTAAATGAGACCTCATTATTGATGATGGCAACTCCAGAAGCCTTCATGCACACTAATGCCGGGCCACCAATGGATCTGCAAGAAAACTTTGTTCCGGAACGTCAAAAGAGTGTAGAGGCCATGTTCAGACTGCGATGAACCAGGTTGATTTCTCTATACTTAAAAGTTACAAAAGTATGAATTCTGTCAAATTCATATGAAGTATTAAAAATCATGCAAGCAGAAACCTAACTAAAGCTCTTTATGGGGAAATGCTTTTTTACCACAACCACACACAAAAAAAGATTCAACTGTACATGGTTCATCTCATAAAATCACTTAATCACCACACACATTTTGCGAGCCATCATTTGCATATTTCTCTTAATATGACTTAAAATTCACTCCATTATGTGACTCCCTTATCTTTTTGAAGTTATCGGCTGGTGAACTGTGGCATAAATGACTTTCTCTTTCCTAAGATGACTTATTTAAGAAATCATTTTGTCAGCAGCCAGATTGAAATAAGCGTGGTGGAGCATTAAAATGATAATAAGTGGTGCAAATTCTTTTGCGGTATAGCCATTTGCTAAAACCTGGACTTTAAAAAGGTACTATTTAATATATCCTTTCTCGAAAGCATTTCAATTTCCAGGTAACAATGACGAGAGACAGCCTTTAAATAAAGGGTGGACGATAGAGAATGAATTATTCTAATTATTTCTTAAAGGTATAGTTCAACCAATTCTGTCATCTTTTACTCACCTTCACTTTGTTCAAAAACAACTTTGTTCCTTGCATAATATTATGAAGAATGCTGGTAACCAATAGGTTTCAGTGACCCTTGGCTTTCATTGTATAAAAAAAATTAAAAAAATTATCCTTTTAAGAGTGACACATGCACTTATTTATGGCAAGGATGCACAGATGACAATAACAGAGGAGAACAAACTTGCCTCAGTGAGATGACAAAGGTGGATGTATGCCACATATGATATGATCTCTGTGTGCTGAGCAGCATCTGAGGTTTGACTGTAATCTCATAAAGGATGTTCACATGTGTTCGTATGCTGGAGGGCTCTTGTATCTGCTCCAGTCTGGCTCCTGAAGATGGAGCTCTGCTCCAGCAATGTGGGTGCAGGGGTTCGGCCACCACCCTGACGCTCTCAGGACCTGATGATGATTGATCATGTTGTTTTCTTCATTACTTTAAACCCAATCAGTGCTTGCTGTAATTTGAGTAATGATAGCTCATTATTGCCAATTGCACATTTAAGAGCTTAATTTACCCTTCTCTGGTGCACCTTTGGGACATCTGCATACGGCGGACACCTCTGGGATATGGGATCGATAATTCTCCATCTTCCTCTTTTTAACTAGAATTCCTCCCGTTTAAGAACCTTTTTGATATCTGCAGCAACTGTGTAAAGACAAAAAAAAATAATAATAATAATTGCATATTTTCATTTTGAGTCGATTTTTAAGAAGTTAGGAAAGTTAAGCAAGACTGAAAAGTCCACTCTCAATCTTAATAAATACACATTAGCCTACCTATCAAACATTTGGGGTAAGGCTTTTTTTATGATCAGTTTTGGGAAAGTTACTTTTAAAAGTAACTGATTACAATATTGTGTTACTCCCTACAAAATTTTTGAAATATGGGCAGAGCTTGAGTGTTTGTTTTTAACATGAGAAGTTCTATTTATAGCAAATGTAAAAGCTCTTTCACACCACAAAGTGTCATGAATAAACTTCATCATTTTATTTAGCAAGGATGCATGCTGATCAAAATTGACAGTTAAAACATTTATAGTGTAATATTTCAGTGAAATAATGCATCAGAAATGTCTATCAAACAATCCTGAAATATTTCCACAGAAATATTAAGCAGCACAACTGTTTTCAACACTGTTTTCAACAAAAACATAAACAATAAATATATATTACATTTTATAGCATTTTGTATATCTGAAATGGTCAAAGGCAATATCCGAGTATATATTTTTTAATGAACAATGTGTTATTCACAACCTGTTAAACAATTCATGCAGATGTTCTGTGTTTGTTCTTAATTAATGATGAAAAGTAATTATATTATGGAGTCCATAACACTGTTTATCAGCCTTTATGCAAACTCCATAATGTATGTCAAATATGACAGCACATGACCTCCACCTTACATTTATTGGCAGACAAAGTCTGAGGACAGCTCATAATGAAAATCCACAAGCATTAACATTTACATCAGATTCCTGGCAAGACATCAATTTGTTCATACATTGTATTTGCTATTGAAAAAGTATTCACACTGGTAAATGATCTACATTTACACTCCTTCAATTCAAAGACTAACACAGTAAACTCATTTCGCAAACACTTGGAAGCTGAGGCTCAGATGCAGTAGAAAAGAGCGTGTCAGTGAGGTGGGAAAAGAGGGGTCACGCGTTACACACCAGGATCAGAATCAACAGGAGATTTGGTAACAGAGGAACCCTTCATCCTCCAGGAATCTTTGTCAGATTGGGGTGATTCATCATGCTAAAGCATTATTGCTGCCCTCATTTCGCTTTGAGTTTCTAGGGTTTTGGCAGACAAGCACACTTTCAGGCGTAATGATCACAAAGAATAGGGGAAAAAAGGTTAAAACTCAATAGGGAAGCATAATTATCTCCCTATCTATTTACATATAACTGCTGTTTAAGCTATGTAAAGAATTTCATATTGAATATGCCTGTGGTGGAATAATAGTCTGTGGAAAAACAAACCATCCTGTTGTAAGAACAAAAAAATCTAGAAAATAGTTCTTTAAAGAAATAGCCTAGTTCACCCAAACATGAAAAATCATTTACTTGTGATGTTCCAAACCAATCTACGAAACAAAATGTGAACAAAATATGCTGGTCACTTCATTCAATATAATGAAATTGAAGAAGGGTGGGGCTGTAATGTTACAAACTGACAAAAATAAAGTCTTGTACAAAATTAGTATTTCACTTCTGAAGGTATAGATTCATTATCCGGGATCGTATGGATTACTATTGTGCTAGTTTTGAATGGTTTCCAAAGAATCAACTTTGAGGTACCTAGCCCTTATATGGGCTCACAGAGATGAAACCTCTATAAAAACAAAAACCATTGTTTGTGTTCTGCAGAAGAAAGACCTGGTCATACAACTAGGACATCTGGATTGATTAAATGAGGAGGAAAAGAAATATTTTTCATGGTGAATTTTGGTATTTCTCACAAAAAGCTACTATATGGCTTCAGAAGACTTGAAGAGTTGTATGGACCATTTTAATGATACATTTATGTTGCTTTTGTGTCCGTTTGAAGCTGGCTTTGGAATTGCATAAAGGTTAGTAAAAAACATCAGAAATGTCATTTTTGACCCAACTCTTTTAATGGTTGTACTGTTGATGCTACACCGCGATATAAACACCATTCACCAAATTCTTTATGTCAAAAAAGAAGGGGCTTCAAAGTGCTTAAAACGGGTACAGGTGTCTTAAACAAACAATGGTCTCTTTGAAAGTACTCAAAACAACTGTGATCCTGTGGGGCGCTGATGTCCTAAATTGCAGCAGAAGAATGGAGCTTTCTATCCGTGCTCGGGTACCTATGATACAGTTCTCGGCACACAGTCATTGCTGCCCTTTTCATCTTCCTGCCTTCAGAGAATTCCTCTAGAAAATGTTGCCTCCTTTCTTCTGCTGAAAATTTCAGTTCATCAAAAGAGAGGTGAATCTAAGTCCTTATATTGTGGCCATGGCCATGTACAGTATCATTAAAGGGTAAAATGCGGAGGGCCTACAGATAGGGCATGTCCAAGGACATGCACAAACACACTCAAATACACACTCACACATACACAGAGGGGCATTTGATGTTATCCTTTGTCAATGTTTGAAGCCAGATCCTTGTTATCAGAGTGCTGTTCTGGGCTCCATTTCTTGGCTTTTTGAGAGCAGGTCAGGGGCTTTCATGTGAGAGGCACAGTCACAGCATCTCTGCAGACGCCAAACGAGAAGGACCACAGCTTCAGTGTTGCTTATCTTCCCTAAACGCCCATGCTCAAAGATAATATAAATATATAAACATGTGGTGACTATAGTGAGTGCACAAGAACAACACTGTATTTGTACTTGACAAGACATTTTGATACATCCAGAAGATTAAAATTGGAAGATGAATTAAATTATGCAGGCAACTATATAAATATCTTTAGTATCACATTATTCACATTATATGCTACACTGCATTTATTTGACCAACATACAGTAAAATTAGCAAGACTGTAAAATATCAAAATATGCAATCACTACTGCTGTCAAACAATTAATCGCATTGCAACGTTTTATATATATATATATATATATATATATATATATATATATGTGTGTGTGTGTGTGTGTACTGTGAATATTTATTATATAAATACTCACACATGCACGTATATATTTCAGAGAAATTTTATATTTGTGTGTGTATATATATATATATATAAATACATGTACATATTTTCAAAATATATACTGTATGTGTGTTTATATATACACATAATAAATATACATTGTACACAGACATATATTACATAAACAAAAACTGTTACTTTAGATGTGATTAATCGCATTTAATCACTTGACAGTACTAGCAATCACAAAACAAAATAACAATTTTCTCTTTTATTTCTGTTACGGTAAAGCTTAATTTTCATTTCTAATATGCTAATTAGGGGCCAAGCACCAAAGCAATATTGTATTCATTGGCATTATTATTATTCTCCTTCTACTACTTCTTGCTCTTCCGCCGCAAGTCTACGGCAGACCATAGAACCGTTTGTGGGAAAGTTGTATAATTTCGCACACTGAGAGAGGACAGTCCTAACATTAACCATAGCAAGTTTAGAGTCTCTATCGCAAACTCTCTAGCGCCACCACTTGTCCAAACTTTCAAAACATTTATGCTAATAACGTTTGAGCCGTAATTCACACAACAAAAATTCCCTTTTCCTCTGAACCCTTGGCTTATGCCGAGTTGGATGAGATCCAAATATTAAAAATCGTAAGGTTTAGTTTTTTCGTTATTCTCAATTGTTTGTAAAAAGTTATGGAATTCAAGTCAATCGTTCTCAATTCATTTTACGAAAACCATGCAAAAATCAATGTGAGGCTATATCTCCATAAGAGTTTGATGTCTTGACACCAAGCTTGGTGTGTTTTTTAATATCAAGCATGACCTGAGACATGCAGTGTTCCGACACAGTGCCCCCTAGTGGCCAGGAGATCCGATTTTTTTTTATTTTTGCTTATAACATCTGCAGGCTTTGTCCACTTTAGATTCTGTGCATCATGCCAAGTCTAACCATATCCAATTTTCCTATGTCAGCCAATTTGGGCGTTGGCTATTTTCCAAATGGCTGTATCTTAAAAACACATTAACGTATTGTTTCGAAAAATAATTACAAAAATGTTCAGCACTAAGCCCTGAAGGAGCCTGAAATGTTTTGATTCAGTGCTATTATGCTAAAAATTTAATATCACATGGCTGTAACTTTGGGTGTATCTTAGAAACTGTTACTCCGATCTACACAAAACCACTGTAAGAAATTCGGAAACATACTGTAGCGTGCCGGCTACATGCTAATGTTCAATTGCCAAAATTATAATAGAAAGTGCCACAAAAAAAGCCAGTCAGAAGTCTGTTCTTTTTTCTCTTCTTTTTAACAAAAATGCCTGTAACTCCAAAACAAAATATGATATTTTCACCAAATTTGAGACACATATGTATGGGCACACTCTATTGACACGTTTGTAGGATTGCGCCACTTAGTGGTGCTGTAATTGAAGAAAACATGAAATTTGTATGTATCATCAAGACCATGACCTGAAAATACTCAAAGTTTTTAGACAGTGCCTACTTGTGGTCAAAAGTAATAAGCCATTTTATCCCATTATTAAAAGCTGTATTTATAATTTTTTTGCCGTTCCAATCACAATGATCCTAAAATTGCATTTATTACTCTTTGTTGCATTTGGTCGGATGCTCCGTGTCATGCTTAGCTCCCGATTTTGCCGCTGGACTGCTTGGCTCCGTAATTGCTGCTTGCAGCTATATTTCAATTTATTTGTAATATCAATGTTGAACACATTGTTGTCATTCCACGTAATATGTTCCAGAAACAAGAAATTATTAAACTGAAAAAAAAAGATTTCAATTTTTTTTTTCCTTTTAACACTTTGTAACCATGCCATATGGGCTATGGTTTTGCTGAAGTTATATATTTTTTTTATAATTATAATTTATCCTTTTGCGGTATACAAAAGCAAGGATTTTCATTTTGGGAATTAAACCCTTAATCTAACATTTCAAATCTAACAAAACTTCATCCAAACAGAACATGAACTGTGATACGGGGTAAAAAGTTATTGAAAAGCATAAAAGATCAGTGCATGACGAGAATGAGCACACACATGCTTTTTTTTTGGCCATCATGCTCTCAACTTTCCTATTTCACAGGCCACAAAAATCAACCAATTACGGGCTATGTAAGCAGTCATGTCCCCCTCCCCCCCACCCATACTGATGCGGTTATTTCCTGTTTCAGATTAGCCTTGCAAAGCTAGAAGAGCCATGACTGGATAGGGCCTGCAGTGACACAGCACTATAAAAGCACAGGGCTGGAATAAAGTGGAACTGAAATAACTCAGACATAAAAGTCTGCAATAAAATATCTTTTTTATTTCCCTTTTTACGCACAAGAAAACTTAAGCAAGGCTAATCTACGGTAAGAAGTTACAAGCTTGAAAATCTTTCCCCTGTGTTTGTACCATAAAATAATTGGTGTTTAGGCCTATTTCACACTAGGAATTTGAACCATATGTGCCTTCAACAAGTCCCCCGAGAAAGGCAAGAGAGGAAGAAAAGGGGGAGCAAGAGAAAAAGAGGGAGGAAGGAAGAAAAAAAGAGAAAGTTTATGGGTTGGATTTTCTATTTGACTGTAATCACTTCTCTGGAGGCCCATTGGAGTCCCCAGGCCAAAGAAAACAGTTATGATTGGAAAGTGATACAGCATGCTCACATGCTGATAGGGTGGCTAGAATGTTCTTTTCCTAAGCTGTGCTCTTCTTTTACATCTCCTGTAACTTTGTGCTCCAACTTCTTTGCCATGAGGGAGTAGAAACAGAGAGGAAATGGAAAAGAAAGAGGGGGGGTTGAGTAAAAAAGTCTGGTCTCTTAAACCCTTGAGCTGCCCCAAGCTGTTTTCTCTTGTTAATGACCACCTATCACCCCCTCACTCTTTTCACAAAGATTTACAAGATAAGTGAAGGGCAAATTACCATGAAACGATTCAGGTTCCTCCAGAATGTCAGGTGGTATTAGTGTGAGAAACGTACATCTATAATCTTTCTACCATTTTCTGACTACAATACAGAAACACAGACTTGACTCTGGGGGAACTGATATACTGTAAGTAAGGAAGCAACCGCGTTTTCCAGTCAAATACCAGCCCGAGTATCACAAGCAAAAGTCAGAGAGCGAGACAGAGCAGTCCAAACACAATATGCATTTTTGCTTTTAAAAAACTATTCCGACTTGAAATGTGAAACCAGATTTTCAGAAGTTCACCTCTTTCTTTAAGCCGCATGAGGAACAGACTCTTCCGTTCAACCCTGAAATGATTCCATGTGCTTCTCTCATTGGCCCAACATAGCCATCTGCCAACCATACCAGTCCTAGCTGTGCAACTTCCAGGACCCCACTGAATATTTACTTTTTGTAACCTCGGTTATTTCACAGTGTTACAGATTGATGTTCGCTACTTTACATTTACCCTACTGTTCAAATTACATTTTTAAAAGAAATGAATACCTTTAATTAGCAAAGTTAAATTGACACTGTCAAAAAAAAAAAGTAAAATGATCAAAAGTGACAGTAAAAACTTTTATGTTGTTACAAAAAAAGATGTTCTTTCAAACTTCTATTCAAATGTGATAAGAATAAATGTCTTTTGAGAACCAAATCAACACATTAGAATGATTTATAAACGATCCTGTGGCTGTGGCACTAAAGTAATGACTGCTGAAAATGTATCTTTGCCATCATAGAAATAAATTGCATTTATGATGAAAATGTATTAAAGTAGAAGACAGTTTTTAATTTGTAAAATTTCACAATATTAATGTTTTACTTATTTTTGAGCCTTGATGAGCATAAGAATCTTCTTTAAAAAACGCCAAACTTTTGAACAATAACATCAGATGTTTATTTATTTATTTATTTTTTACTACTGGCTACTTGAATTCAAAGTACGTGCTTTATCAGTAGCAATTTGAATTTGAATATAAGGATGCAGAATTAAAAGTTACATTAAAATAAATTCATCAAAACAAATCCAAAAATACATTTCATAGTGTCCAACTATAACCATGGGAATCGAACCCGTGACTCAGGTGTGGCATGTTCTATTTTTGAACATGAGGAACACTCAAAATGCTTTCACAACCTATGCATATATTTCTCCACTGTTGCTGATTATATTTCATTTTCTCTAAATTATTTCTCCTCACAGACCACAAACAGCAAATTGCGCTTAAAAGATCTCAAACACATGAATTATTTACTCTCGCAGCAGTTCGGTTCAGCGCGGTTCCAGACTACGAAAGCAGGTCACCACAAGGTAATTGGAGTTAACAGATGCTTCAATTCCCACAGATTCCCTCACGCTGAAATCATTAATACACAATTGCAACCAGAAGGACAGCATTCTCTAAGTATAGATTCATTACGGTGAGAACGAGGGATGAAATTATATTCACACGCTCCTCCCCAAACGCTCCAAAAGAGGTCTACGATATAAATACATGGATGCACAATCAATGCAGTGTAACAAAGTGTAATGGCGATAATCAAACGGGCCTTTTGAGCATCACTTCGTCTGCAGTACAGTACGGTACCTCACAAAGTCCTCTACTGTTGGATCCTAGTTCTTTTAGGTGTATGAAAGCACGCTTGACAGACTTGAACTGACAGAACCTACCTAACAGCTTGTATAAAGGCCAACCGCGTGTTGGCAGTCTGCCGCTAAGTGAGTACCGCCTAACGTACTTGATGCCTCATATCTCTCGCTGCTGCTCTGTGCCATCATTGTGAGTAAACATACAGTAATGGTGATATTAGCCTGCGTGCCTGCTGATGTACAGTAGTTCAGGCACAGACGGATAGCAACAATTACAGGCCCACATGCTACGTTTAAGCTCAATTTAAAGCGTTACGATGGGAGAGCGGCGAGAAAAAGGACCGGTATGGACTTTTTCATACATGTAAGGCATAAATTATGTCCAATGGTGCGAGCGCAATGCCACTGTTGAACAGCCAGTCAATGGAGAGGGCAGGGAGAGGCAATGGAGCGCGGTAATGTGTAATCTTACTACTCAATGGGCTGTGCCCAGCAACGGGGCTCCGAATGCTGGAAGTGTCAGAGAGATAAATAGCAGAGTGTCCCCCTCGAAAAACATGATTAATACCCCAGCTAGTGACGCTGCAGAAGATGAAGTGGGAGCAGCTGGCTCAAGCAGCGCAGGCACGCAGGGAGAGGTGGGGGAGAGAGACGGGAGCGAGCGCAGCGGAGCAGAGAGGGCAAAGAGGAGGACACACCGGCAGCCAGGGGGAGGGAGGCAAGGCAAGGGCACGCCAGGCCGCGGAGTGAGGAGAGACCCCCTCGTAGCCCCGGCAGAGACACCAGAACCGTCCTATCCACCGCCAATTGCCATTCATTATAAACCTAGAGCTGCAGATACAGAGGAACATTTCAGCCAAGAACACCAGTTCTGTCATCATTTACTCAGCCATAGTCGTTACAAACCTGTATGACTGACTTTCTTCTGAGGAAGACGTTTTGAAGTATGTTCTAGCTGTTGCTGTGCACACAGTGAAAGTCAATCTCAACCTCAGTGACACTCATTGTACATAGTCAAATGAGTTTGGAACGACATGCGGGGGAAAATATGGGTGAACTATCCCTTTAATTCAAGAGCATTTATAAATACTTTTCAACTTATATGCCGCTACAGCCTTAGGGGTCATTCACACATAAATGCGAGAATGAAGGCAGTGGAATGAAAAGATAGGTCTAGCAAACAAATTTTGAAAAGTTGACCTTAACTTTCTGTGCCAGCTGAAGATGCAATATGCGAATGGAACAGTAAAACACGTCCATCTAACATGTTTTCATAGAAAACAATGAAAAAGCAGCAAAGTGCATGCAAAAAAGCAAGGTCTTGAGACACATTTTTGAAAAGTTTAACTTGAAACCCACAATTTTAGAACGGTATGTTGTGTGCAGATCAAAAAACCTGAGCACAATAGTATAACCCATCCATCTAGCATATGTTGGACCTCTATTGTGAGTGCCACATTTTTATAAAGGTCTGTCATTCATGAGCCACTACAAAAGACATGAATGCAACAGTAAAACATGTCTGCCTAGTGCATTTTTACATTAAAAAATGATTACAAAACAGTGAAGCAAAATGCATTAAGTGGAATATCTTTTAACGTTAAATTCCATGTTTCTAAAAAGTGCCACATTTCTAGAAAAACATGCATGATGCAGAAAACAACAATCACATGAGTAAAATTTTTGTCTAGTGCATGTAAAATATGGGAAAAGCAACAAAGTGCTAACAACTAATATTGCAGGAAAGAGAAAAGAAGATGCTTTTACATGCAGGCCATTATGTTACCTCAACATTTAAGAGACATAAAAACGCACAGAGTGATTTAATGTGCTATACCCCAGAGCCTGATGTGGACTCTCTCACAGATAAACAAGTTGAGTTCCCAGGTCTGTCCTGTTGTAAGTAAACATGTCGAGGGGCGGCCCACTTTTTCATGGTTCAGGGACCCCCACCCTCCCCGCAGACAATTAACTTTTGCGGTGTAATGAGATGATTGATAAGCTGGAAGTTTGCGCTTTAAGAAGATATTAATCATTCCCTCTGGTAATTTTAATCATGCGTTCCATCAACCCCAGATGCTGAGGATCACCTTCCTGGCAAACAAAGGGCGGCCGCAGCGCTCGTGCAGTCATTTTGTTCTAGTTTAACTTTATTTTGCGCTGGTTTGTTCCTCCCATCTGTTCGCGCCAGCCTCGGCAGCCCACGTTGCACATCGATAAGCCGAGGAAGCAGCATGTGGGAGTGCGCTTGCGAGTGTGTGTGTAAACTTTAGAAAAAAACCAGGCGTCTTTGAAATGGTAAACCGAATCCTCTAGGTTCGTGACTATCTGTTGTGCCGACACCAGCCCACCGTATAAGCGCAAACATGCATACACACAAACAGTGATGTTACCACATGGTGTGGGCAATATGTCTCAGAAAAGCACAATTTGGCATTTGAACCGCTCTTTAGAATAGGGAGCACTGCAGGGTAGAGTTGGACGGGGGAAGCCTGCATCCTTGACATCCCTTTTAAAGCCTGAGAGAGAAAAACAGTCTCTTGATTTGCTCATGTTCGCTGCCTTCATTAAGTGTCAATGTTAGATCAACTGACCTGAGGGAACACTGCATTTGGGAGTGAATTCCAAGAGCAGAGTAGCTGCAAACTGCTTTAATAGCATAATATGGACAGAAATAGCCACGAGGATATTTACTTTAGCCTTGAATCATATAGTCCCATAGTCCAACTGCGTACAAATTACATTTATGCTAAAACCTCCATTCAGTTCAAATGAAAATATCTTACAGTTAAAGCACTCAAAATTATGCAAATAATCCAGTAAAACAGTATAGTATGTCTAAAGGGGAAGAAAAACAACACTGAGTAAATTGCTGTAATGTAGCGCCGTCATGTTAAGGAGCCGTCAATCTAGATTCTAGAAGACTAGTTTAATTGAACAGCCAGACACAGAGAGCGATCACTCGAAATCAAATTAACATGAACAACATCAGCTGCAGAGAAATCATATCGTAGACTACTTCAAATGTCCTGCAGCTAATTATTCTTACAAAAAACTTGATTTTAGGCCCTAATCACATACACCCCCCTAAGTGCTTTGTACACTTACCCCCTAAAGTTGTGTTTTGACAAGTGTCAAGCAGACCTGCTTAATCAGGTGCAAAATTAATAGCAACAAAATGACATTTCCACATCGTGTTTAAAGTTTTTCTTTTTTTTTTAAGTTACTGAAAAGGTCTCTGGGAACAAGAACAGATCCAAATTACTAGTCTGCACGCACGGGCCTTCATTTGATAGGGCCATCCCTGGAGGGGATGATAGGAGACATACCTTAAAGCTGTGGGACTGCACTGCTTTTAGCACCATTAATTGCAACTAGTATATATAAAAAAAGCAATTTAATTTTACACGAAGCCTGGCCTCATCTGTTATCAGTCCTGCACTTGCGCAGAGTACAGAGAGGTAATAGAGGTTTTCAGGGGCTATTCCCTGCATATTATCTAATAATGATGAATGAACAGCCCTGGAAGTGACAGCTGTTTGGATGCTTTGTTTGCAGTCAAGCATCTATTTGTAACTTTCCTCAGAAACTGTCCATTTGACTTTGAGAACAAGGTGCTAAACTGCTACTAGCTTCACTTGGACAGGTTGTTAAAAGGGTCAATGATATGTACTGTCAAGAGAATTTATGATAAACGAAAGAAAAACTGGTTTGTAAGATTAAAAGAAAAGAAAATCTTCACCATGCTGACCAATGCAGTCTTTATTTTTTTTAAAAATACAGCAAAAATAATATTATTTTAAAATTCTAAGTTCTATATTAATATATTATTTAAAAATGTCAGTTATTACTGTGATGGCAAAGCTAAATTATCATTAGCCATTCCAGATAATTTCTGATATTCCATAAAGCATTTCCTGATTTGGTGCTCATCAAACATTACGGAGTCAAAATTATGTCGAAAAAAAGGTGTAGTGGTATTACAAAGTCAAAAAAGTCCAATAAAAAATAGGGTAAAATAACCATTACTAAAATATCCAACTTGACCTAATTTTGTCAAATTATTGTTGTTTTAAGATGCTTATGGACCACACTTGAGGGTCTGCAGATGTCCTCTATTTATTTATTTTTTTCTGTATGCTAGTTGAATAAAAAAAAATCTTTGATAAGGTTTTTTTTTAATATTATTAGGCAGTTTAGTTTTAGCTTATTTTACCAAGAAAAAACATATCTCCACATAAACACAGATAAAAAATTAAGCCTATCTACTCTATAACAAACAAAAAGCATCATGTTATTGACCCAAAAATCTGCTTTGATCAATATGCTATAATACCAGATAAGTAACATAAGTTTTAAATGTGACATAATAACGACAAAGGCCTGAAAATAGCATAAACGTAACTCATGAGTCCATCAACCCAAATTCCTCATTTATGTTTGTTTGAACAGTCCAGGTGCACGCTGTCAAGTGGAGCATAAGAGCAGTGACTGTAAAACCCCTATAATCCCTCCTGAGCAATCCTAGACAAAAGACGGTGAAATATTTCACTCTGTCGCTCATGAATCTCTGTCAGGATTCGACTTCATGGGCGATCAAAGCCTAGCGCATAAGGGATCAGGCTGTTAAGATAATCAAGGATGATGACGTGTAGGAGGTCAAGAGGAACGTATTGAAGTGCAGAGGTCACGTTATCTCATGGCCGCCTACGACTGTGCCAGGTGTTCGGATGAAGGGTGGGCGGCAGAAAGCCATTTCAACATTATAGTTATGGCATCATCTTAAACTGCCAGTGATCCCCTAAGTTATGCATGTATGCTTACACACTGGAGAATGACTGCACTTCTACAGCCCACCGTCATATTCACAGTCTTGTTTTTCTTTGGCACTGACTGCAAAGTCGAAGGAGTGCAATTTCAGCTGCGTTGACAGGGCTTTTAAAACATGCCTCTGTTGAAGTGTGGTTTAAGAGAAAACAATAAGCCCCCTCAACGGCCCTCATTATCTGTGACTGCCTCTGCTATGGCCAACATGCTCTGACACACTACTAAAAGACAATTAATCCTAATAATCACGGCACCACAGCATCATTCCTCATTCTGGCAGGCCTCTTTCCTCCGTAGGGTTGACTGGGGAGGTGTTGAACCTTGGATCGGTGGCACACAGATGAACCCACCACAGATGCTGGGAGAACAAGCTGGATGGATGAAAAATTTCAAACAAATCTGTGTCATCATGAATGCCTATGTTCTGCTGAATCATTCATGGCTGTGAACGGACTGGACAGTGAATCAGTATTCTTAGCTGTGCAGATTTAGGTAATGATGATACGTGTTTGCAAAGTGCAATCAATCTGGTTCATTCAATGTAAAAAGGGCTATTCGTTATTTTGACTTTGAGGTGATAGGCCGAAGTAATTTAGTGCTGGGGATGTGCCCAAATGGGTAAAAGCAGGTAAAGCTACTCTGTGCATATTTAAAAACTCACAGGTTCTCATTTTGTGGTGTACAAAACAATCAAACACCACAGATTTTCAAAATATAGTTAAGAATTAATAAAAACAATAATTATTTTGTGTTGTGAATGCATTCACACATACAGTGTGTGTGTGTAATAATTTACACTTGTGAGGACATAGCGAAACTTCAGTGGAAGTAGGACTGTCACGATAACTTTTCGTTGTGCGATATATTGCCCCATAAATATTTGCGATAAGCGATAATATTGTTATTTTAAGACCATTTTACGCCACTGAATGTATAATAATAATATAACAGCATAATAATGCAAGAAGGCCTACACACTTTTAATTGACAACAAACATTTAATTCTTAAAAATAATTAGATCATTTCAATTAAGATACCTTAAAAACTTGAATAAATAGTAAATACACATTTTCTTTCAAATTAAAAAAATACAAATGCACATAGAACTTTTATGGAGATTTTTCCATCTACAGATCTTACCCTTTTTTTCTCTGAAAAGTAAGTGTGCACAGTATTGCTGAAAAACACAATTCCTATTTAGCAGTCAGATCTCTGTATGCGCAAAGACACAGATCCCTTAAACAAGGCCATATATGCAGATTAAACTTTTCTGTATTAATCTGTTTTTACAAATTTGAACTGGCACCTTATGACTACATTACGTTATGTACAAGAAGCTACAAAAGACATAGGCACAAGTGGAATGTAATGTTTTTTTATGTAAATATAATGGGCAATATATTGCATCACCAGAAATGATTGAGATCATGTACATATATTGTGTGATAAGTTGGTATATTGATCATTGTGACAGGCCTAAGTGGAAGCCTACAGGTATATGCAATATTCTCACTAAGATAGCAAAACAAGTGTGTTTGAGTGTGTGTGTGTGTACTGGCTTTTGTGGTTTACAGGGACAAAAATTAGTGGGTATGACAAAGGTATTACAATTTGAAGGTGGTTTATGAGGACATTGCCTATGTCCCTGTAATTAAAAAGGCTTAAAAAAAATTAAATGGTGTTTTTTTTTTTTTAAATATAAAACTGCACAAAAACCAGCGTGTGTGTATGTGTTTTGATTGAAATATTTATTTAATTTTTTTTGTCTTCACTAGTTTATTTTAAATTGTCCAGTGGCATGACAAATTTGTTTTTAAAAATACAATTATTCCATCCTTAAAAAAAAAAAAAAAAAAAACTTTCTTAAAATGGCATTAGCACCACATTGTCACTTGTCAGCTTACTAAAAGTAACTCATGTTACCTACCCAATTGCTTGCAGAGTTTACTACAGCTGAATCAACTTTATTTCATAAGAGATTAGTGACCATTATTCATCTGCATGACCAAAGAGTTCCTCAAATGTGTAGAAAGTTGTATAGGTAAATAACATGTGTTGGTCCGGTTTTAAGAACTGAACTACAGCATCTCAGATAATTAAAAACCTATTTTAAAACAAGTTTATTTTAATACATCACTGCAGGGATTATTGCATCCGAGTTATTGTCTACGGAATGGCACAACAGCTTGTGGCTGAGTACTGCTCTCACTGTTTAAGGAGCATTGTGTGTTAGCAGGGGACTGGCATTGTGAGTTGTTACAATCAAGCAGATGCTGGGGGCTTCGAAAACTGAAAAAAAAAAAAAAAAATCATCATAGTGTAGCAATGCTGAAACATAGTCTCAGTCTCTGTCTCTCTCAGCAACCCACACAACAAGCTCATTAAGGCCTGCTTACATAGTCAGTCTTATTTAGGCTTGAAAAATTAATGTACTCGCACCTGGAATCACACAGCCATTCATTCTGCCTCAGCGGCCCGCATGCCCCGTCTGGGCACTCTCGGTTTTAAAATAGAGGGCGATATATAGTCACCTCTGTTTAGTTTTTAAGCAACACGCATCTCGCTCTGCCTCTCCCTCTCTCTCACTCTTTTTTCCTGAAGAGTTACAGCAGGAGCTAGCATATTAATCACACTCACAGTCGCTAATGCTAACAATCAGTCAATGTGCTTGGCCAGGCTCTCCATCTCCTGTGACAGCGAGTTTTGTCCTGAGGCCTACTGATTCGTCCTGCCATAGTTGCCTGTAGGACAAAATACACAACCGCAGTCTTTTTCCCCCCTCTTCTCAACGTCAATACTCTATAGATCTTAGCGCAGACTGGCATTTTATTTGAATACCGCTCGCCTTAGCCTTAAAGACTAAACTGTCAATGGGGCTGTGTTGGGAATTTTACTGATAATAGCACACAGGGAGACAAAAAAACGTGTTATCATTTGTTCCTTTAAATGCGGATTTTGGATCATCGTCTTGTGCCTTTTTAAGAAATTTGTTTTGCTCCGAGGAAGCCTCTTCAGTCCTCTTTTATAGTTTAGGCACAGCTCAACACATCAAATATTCAACTATTGTCTTTGAACAATATATTTCCAGACCCGAACAGCTGTCTGGCTACAGAGGAAGAAAAGCACATGCTGAGATATTCCTGGACTGCCATCCAAGTGTCTCGTACGAGGCAGGACTGGCATGTTTGCATTCGCACAGGAAGAACGCGGCTCTTTTCTGACAGCTTCAAGCTGACAACTGTAACAGTGACACAAATCATATGAAATCAGTGCCTGGCTTTTTCCTCTCACAGAGAGAAAGAGAGAGAGAGAGACTAAAAGAGGGAGGGAGCTGTGGATGGGGTACAGCCATGGACGACAGCCTGTGGTGAGCACTGTAATGGATGGAAGCATGTATGTGTGCATATTTGGCACTGATTTTTCTCTCTCTCTCCCTACTTCCCTTGCTTAAATCTGGGTGCTAATTATTGGGCTTCACATAGCGTAAAATGTACAGCTGTGGTGACTGTCAGTGCTCCATGGGCTGTTAAGTTTGTGTGCATTTTGACAGTGGGTGGGTTTACCCCCCACCCACAACCTCCACCGCCACTACCTCCCTTTCCTCTCCATCACTCAGTGCAGAAAAAATTACAGAATTTCACCAGCATGCCAGCCTCAATCAGTCGCTTTTTTTCCCTCCCTTCTCTCTTCTGTGAGTATATCACAGTTGCATATAAACCAGAGGACAGCTCAGGCAGGAGCAATATGGAAAGTGAGAGAACTTGCCTGAAGGGAAAAGAGAGGAGCTCAGAGATAACAGCGATCAATTACAACTTTTTTTACAACATATCTGGCTGTGCAGAACAGCTCCAGTAGGGAAAAAAGGAAAGACGTCCAGGGTTATGATAACCCAGCAAGGAAACTGTCACACAGCACCGTCAATCTGAATTCGTAGAACTTTTGAGCCAAGCACCAGATTCACCGATAACAGATGTATGCTGAAATAAATGATCATATAGCATAGAAAACGGCTATAGGGTTTGAGCCAGATTGCTTACACTGGGGAATAAACTTCATAGAGCAGCTTGACGTTGATTTTGATTACTTTATTTCTGAGGTGTTCCAGATGTTCTGATTTGTGATTGGGTAATCTTGCTGGAGGAGAACTGGGGGTAGGTTCCAAATAGAGACCTGAATGTTTGCATTTGAAACCAATTATGAAGCCACCTAAGCCTAAATATCAGCTTTCAGTATTCACATAACATCATTACACACTTAACACCTTTATATCATTATTTACAGGAGCCTGGAATACCAATGGGTTACAAATTACTGGTTTCTGTAGATGGCAAATAAAAGTGTCGTGATATAATTTCCTGCCCAGCTCTGCATTTGCTCTACAGTCTTTTTTTGGTGATAAAACACTCCTGTTCCAGATAGATATATTAAATTGTAGCCACATTCTATCCATTACCTCATTTTAGTTAAACGTTGGCCAAGATGTTGTAACTTGTTCCCTTGTATTAATTTAGTCAAATTTTGGACATTATTTATTTATTTTATGATTTTTTTTAAATATATTAAAATTGAATGATAAAAGTAGGTGCTCCAGTCTCACCCCTTTCATTTCGTTCCTTTATAAAAAATAAATAAATGCATAAATTAAATAAAAAAAGCATTTTTTACACTATTTAATTAATATGAAATAAAAATCCAAGCTTAAATACAAAATTAGCTTAATTAAATTAAGCCTTATAAAGGCTATTTTTATTTTTGAGTGAGTGAAAAATTATACTCAGACCTAAACAACATTCTACACAAGAAGCGTTCATTTTCTCATTTTGCAGAGTATCACAGTTGTAACTTCAACTAACATTTTTTGAACAGGGTAAGAAGGCATGTTAGTGGTTACTGCAATTGCGGTTGGCACAATGACAAACATCACACAGGCCACAGAAAAATGGCTTGAGGGCCGCATGTTGTCTGCGTGCCGCCTGTTGAACTATGCTGCGCTGAAAGATCATGTTCAAGAGCTGTAAATAACATCCTAGGTCCTAGGATAGACTAGACGGAAGCAAATGCATATACACTGTGTATATTACCTCTCTGTGCGCACGAGCACAAAGTGTGCAGTTCATACTGGAGTGACGCTATTGATCAAGCAGAGTCAAAGTGCAAAAAACTGAGAATGTAGCTTTAGCATGCACACGCTTTAAAGACACTTGGGTGATTTCATAGCCCCAGGGAACCCGAGAAACACTAGCACTGAAATGCTCTTTGACCATGAAATGGCCTGAGCTGGTAATAGTGGTTAATGGGTACGTGGAGCAGCGGTGCAGCGGAACAGCAGAGCTCAGCAATGGGCAGGAGGTAGACTGACTCAGGGGATTCTGGCTGTTAGCAGGGTTCCTGTACGATGCAGGGGACTGTGAGGTTAGCCTAGTGATGATAGCATTCTCCTTGACGTACTAAATGGCAGCCCACTGCCATGTAGGGGCATCGGTGGGTTAAGACAGAGGTTTTGACTTGGTCAGAGTAATTATAGCTGCATGAAAGGGAAGAGACTGGATCACCCACTGTTATCCCTCAAGTAGATAAAAATCATTATAATGGCATCTGGTTATGTGTGTGTGGCAGAGGCATATGAATGAATGGGCCTTTTAGAAAGCCAATGTAAAATATAATGCAAAGCAACACCTATGCAACACTCCAGCATCATTATACATGTATAATATATACTTGTATTATATTTTGCATTTGCATGCTTGCACACATATATACACTGCCTATATAGTGTCAACGTAGAAACTGAACAAGCGATACAGTACTGTATGTGTGTCCTGCTAACAGACTGGAATTTCTCTTTTGCTCAAGCTCACAAACGCACACAAAACGGGTGGTACATCATACAGACGTCTTGGTGCTAATGGTAGATCGGTGCTTGTCTTTCACACCGGCTTCCCACCTAGATAAAAAATGAGGGGGTGTAATTTAAAATGGCCAAATCACAGTGGGCCGCTCAATCATATATATCGATTACCTGACCTTTGAGGTCACCGATAGGGTAAACATGCTTTTGATCAGGTGACTTAAATTGGCAACCACTGTGCCAGAGAGATAACCAAAATAATCGCTCCCTGTGTGGTTTCATTAGTAAAAGCCTTTCATGAACTATAAATCATCCTCATTTAAAAAAGACTTCGCACCACAATTGAATGAAAACAGGTAAATAATACCTATTAATACAAAATATCTACCCATATACCCAAGACGGTTTATTTATTTCCATCTATTTCAGTGGATGTGCTAATAATAGTGCCTTTATGGAGTAGAAAAGTTGTTGGCGTAGAAACAATAGACAAAAATCTCTAAAACACATTAAAATCATCTCTGCCGAAGATTCTTTTAACATTTAGGCTAATCAACTAAAAACACAAAATATAAATGAAAAAAATTATTTGAATGTATTTAGTATTCAAAAAGGTCAACAAACTGAACTTCACAGAATCTTTTCTAACCAGCCACTGCTAATTAAACATTCTTCCCCAAATGATTCCTATCGACAGCTGGTATTACACTAATTACAGTTTAAAAATAAATCCACACATTTGAAATGCCTCTGAGTGACACGTTGCCCTCATCCTTTGAAGGTCTCATCATCCTGTCCTCCAGCTAAATTTTGCAAAGGGCAAAAATGAAACCATTTGTCCCTCCACATGACAAGGGCCGTGTCAGAGGCTAAGGGTGACCAAAAGAGGCCGTTTTTGATAACCATCTCACCATATTGCCAGTGACAATGCAGAGGTATCACAAGTCCTCCATTTACTGATGTCTCCATCTAAAGGTCATTACAGTGATGGGGAATGAAACATGACTAGACAAAGAGGGTGACTTTTCACCTGTGACCTAAGGCTGAGTCTCTCAGGATAACGTCTGGGTTTTGGCTACGCTCAGAACTGCATGTTAAGCTACACTTTTAATATCAGTCTACATTATGAAAATAAAAATCTTAAATATGTAAACAGAGTAACAATTTTAAAAGACACTGTGCTTGCGTTTTAGTCAGCAAGGCTGCATTTATTAGAAAAAACAAACAAAAAACAATAAAGTGTTATTAGTGAAGTATTATTTAAAATTAAACTTTTTTTTTTTTAAATGGTAAAGGTTTTAACTGTAAATTCTGATCAATTTAATGCATTCTTGCAAATTAAGCACTGAATAAGCACACTTATTGATCCCAATCTTTATTATTATTTTTTGTTTTGGAAGAAAATGTTAAAATTTGTAATTAGTTAATTTTTTTTTTACTTTTATTATTATTATTATTCTGTTGTTGTTTTTACATCAAATATTACACATTTCTACAAAACTTGTTCTATCTTTAGAGCATGCCTAATCTAATGATTTATGGACAGTAAGACTTAAAAATACTTTTTTTTAGACAGTTCCTGAAAGGGCAATATGTTGACAACAAATAACCATTGTCTAAAATATCTTTTCAGGGTCTCTCAAAACTCTGACTCTCATGCTCACCTGACTGGCATGGTGTGATGCTTAAAAAAACAAAAAAAAAAACATTGTCAATTGCTGTTGAGAGTGGCGTCACTTTAATATGAATGTCCCTGCTTTTAAAACCGAAGGGGAAATAAATACCACTTAAGGCACACCACATTTCCCCGAGCACTTCATAAAAGTAAATTCCCACGACTGAAAATACAAGAGCTGCCACTAAATCTTCTTTTCATTCAGTGCGGGAAATAAGGCAGAATCCTGCCCGAGTCAAACACTCTCCATTGTGTGCGCTGTTATGTATACGGCTACTGCGGTAGCTGAAGGTATCCTCTTTCCCGGATTGCCTGATTCCCCTGAAGAACTGTTGTCAAATGTCTCAGACACACCCTATTAACTCTGTTTGTCCCAAAACAGCAGAGAGGATGGAAGTGGATGAACCAGGATGTTCACATCCTTGGTTCTAGAGACTGAAGAGCAACTTTACACATTCAGCTGTGGTACAGCAGTTCAAGTCCATCTGATCTGAGCCTTTGATCCATGTGAGTCGATGGTATAATGCGTCCTTCATGCATGGCAGTTACCTCTTTGCCCTTTCCTGACCTCGGGTCTCCAATCCTGAAGACAATTCAGTGTCGGTTTACACACAACGGAGCCTAGCGATATCACTTTACCTCCATCCCCTGCTGGGACACGGGCTATATGGGGGCAAGGAGATCATCACCACAAAGCTGGATGTAATCTAAATCAAATAGTTTATACAAGTGACATATCATTATGATCTCACTTAGAGGTAACGCCAATAAACTCTCTAAACCTAATCTGATGACTATAAGCATAATACGATCGGCTTTGGGTTACAAAAGCCATTACGATGAATAATAACAAATTAGCAACAATAACACCAACTCTCAAGTCCTAGCAAGCGATGGGCTGAGCACAAAGCTGCGGCGCAGCTCTCACCATACCTCCCGCCAGTCTGAAGTTTGCACATATTCAGATGGATTATGTTTTCTGGCAGTTAATTTCTTTCTTTGAAGCGCTTAAACAGGAGGTCAGCCTGGATCTCCATATCAAAGGCGCACGAATTAAGCCATTTTCCCTCTACTCTTATTTTAAGGGAATACAGAGAAAAGTAGCCTGCAGTGATATGCTATTGTCAGCTTCTACAGAGGCTCTCTTTAAAGCAAGGGTAACATTGCGAGGGAGAGAATCAGCAGCATTCTAGTGAAGCGTAGAATGAGATCACTGAGCTTTTTCAGCGGGGTCAATGGGAAGGCGAGGCACTGTCACGTTTAAAATTCAGCCCTTTACCTCACACACTGGGCCCGACACAAAACCTGCATGCCTTTATGTAAAGAGAGGCTGTCTTTAAGCCAATATGTTAGCTTTAATGAATGCACTGAGCTCGGGTGAGAGCTAGGGTATGTTTGTGTTTTTGGGAGCGTGTGCGCAGGGGCTTGTGTCTTTTGCGCCAGTCAAGCAGGGACAGGGTCAAAATCACAGAGGGAGTAATCCTATGTGTCAACATGAGGACTGTTAGCTCCCACCATCACAACCTGCAGCTAAATTTACAGTGAAGAGAAGCCTGGCACAGCGGCTGGCTTTGAAGGGCTTAATCTATGCACAACTGAAGTATGAGACTGCACACTAATGCCTGCGCTCAGCAGTGAAACTCGTGTGAGCCAACAATGTCCTACACTGTCTTACTGCATCTATACATGGTGTGCCTGTCCCTGCAGGTGAATACGACTGAACAAGGGGTACAACTGAATGCTAATAGCACTCGACATTATATTTATTGAAATCAAGATGGTTGTGTGGCAAAGTGGGTAAAGCTCTAGGCTCAATAACCAGCTAGGGTGTCCTCAAACTTGAGTGTGGCACTAGCAAAGTCAAGGGCATGAGCTTAACTAAAAAATAAGTAGATTTTAAATGTGTTGCCAGTCACTTAATGTAAATGGCTAAGCAACAGAAAGGAATGGAAAAATCTTTAAAACAAAAAAGTAAAAAAAAAGTATAGAATTGCTAAATGACACTGCTAACCCTAACACTTCAAAAATAAAAACATTTTAAAAAGTTAATTCAAAAACTGCATTTACATAGTGGAGGGAAAACAACTATTTATTTATTTTACTTCTAATTGTAATCATTTAATTAAATAATTTAAGGGCACTCTTAATTCACTTTTTATGGTACATTTGCAGAAATATTTTATTAATGTTCAATGTCCCTGTTAACTAAACAAATAGTTTAAAATAAAGTAAATAAAATGTTTTAAATGAAGGGTGGTGGTGGGTGTCATTTCTTTTTTTTAAAATAACAACTTCTGATAACATCTGAATGGTAAAACATTTTATTACCTTTCCAACCCCCATGTTCCAACAGACACACACAAATAAAAAATAAAAATAATAAATCAAACATGGTTTGAATGCAATCATGTTTAAAAAATGTACACTTGACTTTTGACCTAAATTACTTAGCTAAATGAAAACCTGAGAATTTTAATGGATTTTCTTTAACCGAACAGAAAAAATGATGCAATATATTGCTATGTTTTTAATACTAGAAAAAGTCCCATGGTCGTTCTGGAATTGTACTACATTGACTGCACTGAATTTGCATTGTAACTCATTAAAAAGTTTAAAAACAATGTCATTTTGTGTGGGTTATTTATTTGTATTTTTTTTATGGAACTGGTAAATAAAAGTGATACTTGATCCAATGTCTCTATAAGTCTTTAACTGTGTCAGTCTTGTTAAATATTCAGCATTTCTACATGGTCCTTTGTTTCCTTTCCTCTTTGTCTGCCCTTCATCACAGGCCTGACCTGATCCCAAAGTTCAGAAGTAAAAGCACTAGGACAGGCCCTGGTATGACATGTCACAGTCTGTAGGTCTGGCTGCGGGCCTGCAGTCCCGCTGGCTGTGTCCTCTGCCTCCCCCGTTTGCTCTGGGAGACCGCAGGGACACAGGGCCTGACATGGCAATACTGCAGCTCAGGCTGGTGCCCTCTTTCATTCCCACTATCACACAGCCCGGTCCCATTGAGACGTGGCCAAACAGAGACACAACCCTACCGGCTTTGACTGGGCCAAGATCCGATCAAGCCTGAAGGGAAGGGTCATCCTCCTCCCTGACTTCAACTTGCTATGATCTTTGAGCTGAGTCTAAAAAGGGCCCCTGACTTGATTTGAGCAGACAGTGCCTTTGAAAGCTTCTTTGCATTGGGCCACTGTAGCCTGGAAAAGGAATGAGAGGGGTCAGGCTGCACACAGGCAGGAAAAAGCAAAGATGGGGGAATGCAGCCGAAAACCATGCTTGGAGTGCAGATGGCAAGATGTTTTATGTGTGGCCTCAATGGATCATGTCAGCTTGGCCGCTACACAAACAGCAGCACAAAAGAGCATGTAAACATGAGGTGCTTGTAAGAGTGTCCAACAAATATATATGCTTTAACAAGATGTGAAGAGTAAAAAATATATATATATATATATATACACACACACGTTTTTAAACAGAAACAACATTTCCAATATTTAGCAGCCCTTTAATATAGGTACAAATTATTACTAATAACCAGTATATAGATTGTTTATTAGCATGCCTATTATTATATTGGCTTTTTATTAGTACTTATTAAGCACATATTCAGCATATTCTACATCCTTGATCCTACCCAATATCTAAACTTAACAACTACCTTACTATTAATAAGCAGCAAATTAGGGGTTTCAAAATTAATAGGTAATGATTTGTTAATTGGGATAATTGGACCTTAAAATAAAATGTGACTATATTTTCATATTTAGACTTTTGCTTAAAACTCCTAATTTGCTGCTTATTAAAAGTTAGTAAGGTAGTTTTGAGGCAGGATTAAAGGGTTAGTTCACTCAAAAATGAAAATTCTGTCATTAATTATGTGTCGTTCCAAACTCAGAAGACATCTGTTCATCTTCGGAACACAAATTAAGATATTTTTGAAGGCATCAGAGAGCTGTCCGACCCTCCATAGACAGCAATACAACTGAAATGATCCAGATCCAGAAATGTACTAAAAACACCGGTAAAACAGTCCATGTAACATCAGTGGATCAACTTCAGATTTGACGCGTTAAGAGGACACTTTTTTTTGTGTAGAAAAAACACAAATAACAATCTAACTCTACCGTTCTTCTTCCCTGACTTACGTCTTCCGCTTTTTTTGAGTATATTACAACATAGCACATACGCTTTGACATATTTGATGTAATCAGCCTTGTTTACATCCGGGTGAAAGCATGCGCATTTTAGAGCGCAAGTACTGGGAGAAGAATGATAAAGTTAAATTATGTCACATTAACGGTTTTACCAGTGTTTTTGCTACGTTTCTGAATCTGGGATAATTTCAGTTGTGTTGCTGTCTATGGAGGGACAGATGGCCCTCTTATCTCATCAAAAATATCTTAATTTGTGTTCTGAAGATGAATAAAGGTCTTATGGGTTTGAAACAACATGAGGGTGAGTGAATTTTCATTCAAGGGATCTAAAATGTGGTTTTGCAGAATAAGGCGTTTATATGTACTTTATTACAGCCAATATGCATGCCAAGAGATGTGTGTGTGTGTGTGTGTGTGTTGCGTATGTGTGTGTTTGTATGTATAATGAAAAAAATATATTTTCGCATGTGGTAACAAAACATTTTTTTTCTACTGCAATTTATGATCTGATCAAAGCGGACACTGCCTCGGAGGACTGGGAACCAGCGCAACCCTGAAAACCAGTCATGGTCATAGGTCAGTAGAGGGGAAGTAAAGATCCAAGTCCCATCCCGTAGTGTGACATGCTGCCTTCACCCGCTCGCCCCAGAGGCTTAGTATTCGCGTTAACACTTCAAACACTCGATATCTTCACTAGACACAAAGGACACTTCTGCCTGCCATCATCACCATTTCTTCCAGGGAAAAGAGATATGGATCCATCCCAAAGGTAGCAGGCAGTTGAAGTCGCCTTGATTAAGTCCAAGGTTTTGTTGTCTGACTTTTCCCCTGCTGAAAGCAGGACTTTTCCATGCAAATGGCATCTCCTGTCTTTAACGGAAGCCAATTCGAACTAGCCTTTACAATAGGTCAGTGGATATTGTAAAGCACTGACAGGCATTTTCATGAAATTTAAATGAGTAGCTCTGGAATATGGCAGCTATTTTTTTGTCCTACATGTATTCTTCTCTTCTATTCTTATCAAGGCTTATGACTTGACAAACAAAGGTACATTTTTTTTTATAAAAACCTCAATCTTTGCTGAAGTGCTTTGTTGGTTACTGCTAAAAGAGACAAGCTTTAGAGAATTAACAAACACTTGTCATTTGTTTTGTTAAAAAACCTTACAATAACCTTTGATGTATTACAAATAATACAGAGATGTTTGTGCACAGCAGTCTTCCATAGCTCAATATCACAAAGCTATGATGTGATCAGAATTTAAGTTAACAGGCAGTGCATAAACAAAGAGGCTATACAACTTTGCACAAAAAATCCAAAACAGGATGTCAGAGTTGTAGCCAAGTGATTAACCCGCAACAAACTGAACTATGGTGCTCTTGCGGGTAATGCACATTTGAATCAGGATAGTGGGATTTCCATTATATATATATATATATATATATACACACACAGTATCTTGCTTGTCTATAGCAAATGTGATAAATGGCCAGTGATAATAACAAAAAAGGCATATCACTACGCTGTCTTATTACAAATATGAATTAGGAACACATCTGGTGAACCCTTCATTCGTCTGCAGCTGAACAACTGCTACGGTTCATTCATTTATAAAACAGGCACTGCGAGATTGTTAAACCTTGTATGAGATGTGCACCTGAGTCAAGGGAGGTGAGAAAACACCTTATTTTACGGTTCACTTGATTCCGCCTGCACTAGCTGTCTGCATTTTCTCTAATCTTTTAACAGCCCAAAACCACAAGGCCGCCCACATTCTTACTGCAGCTTAGAAGCTCTTCCATTCTAGCCCACTTCAGCTACCAAAATCAGGTGAAGAATAGAAGTGGAGAAGGGGGGAAAAAAAAATCATCAAAGGAATTGATAATAAATATATAATTGTGTGGTCAAAGAGTGTGTTTTCTCTCTGTGTGAGATCTCCCGAATGCTGCACAGAGTAGAACGCGCTGCAGGCAATCTTTTGATGGAAGGTCTCATTTTCAGCCTCCCGCCGTGCAATATTCAAGCCAGTCTAAAATAATACAGGACTCATTTCGGGACTTAGGACCTCTCGAATATGCTGACAATAACCAACGGCTGGAGCATCAAATGAAAAACAGCTTTTCACAGGGAGGGCTTGAGTGGCACCCGAAACCCGAGGAGCAAAGATCCTGGATCCATGCTTGGAGATGTCACATAACGCCACAGCTGTGTTATTACCAGGCTGTCGCGATGCAGAGATTCGCAAACCGAGCAGTCTAGCTTGCACTAAACGCTGGGAGTAGTCTGTGTTCATTAGGCATAGTGAGTTTACAATGGCCTAATCATGAAGCACGATTTTGGTTGTGAAAACGGTTGTGTTGAGTGACAAAAAGCATTTAAAATAAATCTATCATAACATCATCAGCATACTTGCCAAATTGATCAATCACACACTTAAATGAATTCCATTCTGCCTTTGATATGAATTAATGCTGAACAAACCAGATGTTGCATGTCCAACATAAGCCAGTTGGCAAACCGCTGCCTTATGATGCTGGAATATTTTTGGTTATAGCGTTGAATGTTGGCAGGCGACTAATAACATTGCGCACGTAATATTGTCGGAATTGCAATTATTATTGACAAACAGAACTTTTAGGTGAAAACGAGACAATTCAAACCATGCAATCACAAAATAAGAGTGAGAAAACTACAAAGGAGGAGTGCTACATCTTATGGACAACTTTAGTGTGAGATTTGTAGAACTTAACAATCCTTTTCTCTCATCTTGGATAATCAAGCTTGGCCACATACTCTCATTTTGGGTGAGGAAAGAAAGCTATTCGCCTGTTCTTCCTTCACACATCCTGAAGACTGCCAATCTCCGGCCCTCCTCTGTTGCACTTAGAGCTTCAAACACGTCGCTGAGCCTTTTTAAACAGACTGTTATCCCTTTAAAGGCAAATCTTTTCAGAGCCATGTTAGATAAAGGACACTGATCTAATACAAAGCAAGCCCAGGGAAACCAGACCACAGGCGCTCTGATGCCCAAAAATGCCTGAAATGTTATTTAGTGGCGACTAGGAAGAGGGGACATCACTAAATTATAAATACAAATATCTATCAATATAATTGGTACAATTTCCTACAAGGCTTTTATTTTAGTAAGCAGGTACACACACACACACATCCACCACAGTACTATTCAACATATGGCTTGAAACCATTAAATCTGTGCGGTCTCATCCTGTATGGTGAGGTGTCAGAAAGAGGTGATATCAGGCGGACGTGTTGCGACAGGCTGCTTCAAAGAGCAGGAGGCCACTCTCTCTTTTCTCTCGCTTTCTCTCCATTACTCCTAAAGCACCCGGCCACCCAGCTGCACACAATTACAACCCCAGCAAGCATTCAAGCAAACCCCCACCCTAACACAGGGCCAGTAATCAGTTAGATCTCAGCATGCATGTTCAATGATCTGTTATTAATTAATCAATCAAAGCTAATCAAGGTAAACCTCACTCTTCAAGCAGGTCAGAACACACACTGTTCTACTGCAAAAGACTTTTCCTCTTACCCTTCTTAAAAACTATCCAGTTTACGGTATAAAAGAAAATATCAAAGTTTTAGGGGTTTTCAAAACACGCATGTAAATTGTTTTACATTATACTCAGTAGTTTTGCATTAAGTGGCCAAACAAACTGGCAATTCACAAGAAACATTTTAAGCATCCTACACCAGCAGCCTCGATTTACGACTGATTTTACTGCCAAAATGAGCAGTAAAAATAAAAATGCAACACTTCATAAGGTATCGCATTTATCCACCTCAACTGTGTAAAATAAATCCTACACAATTGAGCAGAAACAATAAAATGCAGGCCTTTCTATCTCAAGTGTACACGTTTGTGAAAGTGGCCATATGTGCCTAAATATGTCTATGATCTTATTTCTTAAATGTACAGTAAAAACATGCAACTACTATTGCCAGAACGTCAACGTAAAAAAAAAGGAGTGATCATTTTACAAGATGGCATTTTGGAGACATATTACATCATTTATACAACCTTAGTTTTTAAACTTTTGTAAACAGTAGGCTACTGATAATAAAAGATGGCACAATCGAAAACCAAAAAGTCAAATTTAAAATTGGATAATGCATATGACACCAAAACATGCACAACAGCAAACATTATCTAAGCAACCTGTTGTAGCATGTATCACAAAACACTCAAGTATAGATGAATAATAACAAATGAAGAAAATAACTCAAAATAAATGTGATAACTTACAGAGGGAATTCTGTGAATGCCCCTTTAACTATAAATTATAATGCAAAACAAAAACAACTTCAACAACATCATCAGAGGAGTGTGTATATAATTGCCTGTTAATTAAAAGATTATGCAGGCAATCACATATATATATATATATATATATATATATATATAAAACATCAATAATTAGATTTTATTTTTAAATGTGTTGGGTTTGAGGCTATATATTTAAGTTTATTATATAACAGATTTGATCACTTGTACATTACTTTCCAATTACAATTACTAGCATTTTTTACATACAGAAAGCAGCGAACTTAACAGTTTGATTTTAAATAGCATGGGAGGCCCAAAAATGGGCAGGTTGGCCAGTCAGCTCAAACAGTTTGTAAACATCCAATGTTCCGTAGAATCAAAGCGACTTTTGTTCTGATAACATTTTCGGACAGCATACAAACAGGTGTTAGAAGTGCTTATACTCACCTCATTTTCAACTATATTACTTGGATCCAGCAGTACACGTCAGTAAGCACCGCGTGATCCGCGTGCGGCGTAAACATCACGCGTAATGACATTTATGAGGGTCTTTACAGCTGCTAGACATAATGACTATTACAAATGCAGACATTTAAACAAGAAAACAAAAACGGGGACGGGGACGAGGACAGGACGTTTCTGTTTGTCCTCCAAGGTCCCCATAAACTATGTAACTGAATGGAGAGTAATCAGATATGTCCACTGAGCGGCGCTATAGCCCGTGAAAATGATGTGTGTTGGAGAGCGCGCGCGGGAAAGATCCAAGGTGACAGGAGAGCGAGGCACGTCACTGCTGCCACGGATAGAGAACTGCAACTGTCACCACATGAAATTCAGGTAGGAACACTGTGAACATTTCAAGTTAAACTAACGTTACAAGCTGTCATTTCACACCATGGACATTTTCAGTGACATGTCATTTTAATAAAGTGTTTGCTTTTTCTCCTTTTATATCTTAAATAAATTATATTAAATACATTCAAATGGCGAATGCAAGTTATTTTATTATTTTAATATATACAGACATACATAGGCCTATATGATATTCACTATATATAAATAAAACTGTATTCTGTAATTAGAAATATATAATACCATAGGATTGTGAGCTTTAGACTTCTGGTGAACACCACATAAGTCTTTTGGGCTGGTATAATGTTTTTAGTATTAGAGCAAAGCTTCCCTGTTCGGAATCACTGTGGCTTAAGTGATTCTCTAATGGTTTTGCTTCAGGGCCCAAAACTATTGCACAAAATTTAATTTTGGTAGTTTCATGCAATAATACACACACAAAATGCATTGTAGTTGTATTGGCTGTAGTCTGGATCGTATTTCCTTTCACCTTGCACGGTTATTCATGGTTTTTGAGGATGAGGGCATCTGCCTGTCTAGATTCTACCAAGTGACAGATGAATTTGCATTAAAATACTGTAGATTTTGATTTGCCGTCAAAAACAAAAGGCATTGAAAGGTTTTAGTGCTTCCTTTTGAAAGATGGTAAGCATATTAATTGTGCTATATTCAGTTTATTTGCATTTTATTATTTGCTTGTTTTTCCCTGTTTTCTGTGCCACTTTTAGACCTGTGACCTATCTTTGGGTCACAACCCACCAGTCGGGAACCACCGGTTTAGATAGTGACTATTTAGTGATTATTTTTTTCTGTGAAATGTAAAAGACGAGCACAGGTTAGCAGAAATTAGAGCGAGATGGATACAGGTTTAAACCCATCAGAGTGAATTCAAGATGGGCATACAAGCAGATGGGATGTACAGTCTGAGAAGGGCATAGGGTCGACTCTCGACTTAGTGGCAAAGCTGTGGGCATTGCTTGTAGCTGTGTTTTTAAAAGTCTACTTAAGAAAGCAGATTGTTTGGTCAAATCAAACCCTTAAGACCATATTGCTGCAGTTTTTGCTTAGTCTTTGTCCAGAGTGCTACAGGCAGTGGGAGCAGACACCAAATGGTCTAAAAATTGTTATCATTATGTGTGTCTGGGGATGGGAAGGGTGAGTTACTTAGGTTCCTGAAAGGACAGATTGTCCTCTTTTGTCCTGCTAGCTGTTTCCTTTCTAGTTGAACAGCTCTCACATCGGGGAGGAATAGAGAGGGTCAAATCTGCCTAGACACGTGTAGGTCTTCAGTATATGATGAGGCAGAACTGCTTTTGGAATTCATTTTATTACTCTGAAATTTCTTCTTTGCATTTATTTATTGCTATTTTAAACAGCGATCAGCCAGACACGTACGCAGTCCCAAAGGTGTAAGCAAATATTGCGTTTTTACAGCACTCCACTTTAAAAAAAGAAAAATAAATGGCTCCTCTTGTCTCCATCCAGTTGTATTTACTGGGAACCACTGTGAAAACACTTGCTGTGGTTTGGTGGATTAACAGAGAGCCCCCTAATGGAGTAATTACAGAGAACCAAACATCTATTTTTCACCCATGCACCACCATTACTCTCAGTTTCTCCAGCCACTCCATTGGAAGTCACTTACACTCCTTACAATGAGTTATCATTGACTGCCATTTAGGCGTTATAGAGCAATTTGTCTTACTGGGGCCATGGGCTGGCCTCATTGCAGTGAACAATCATTCTCTCTCCAATATATCAAACATTCATGGGGAGAAAGGGAAGAAAATAGCCCACAAACAGATAGCAGTGAGCAGCTAATAGATACTTCCAAGGAGGGAGACAAGAAAAATTATTGTTAAAGATTAATGAGGCAGGGACATGGCTGCTCTCTGCGGCTGGGATGAAGAGGAAACACTGCCATACAGATAGCCCCCCTCTCAGGAAGTCACGACCTGTCTGTCCTGTGGGCCATGCTGAGGTGACCATGGTTACAGGCGGTAGTGTTCAGCGCCTTTAAATATCATACTGGGAAATCTTATAACTGATTTGTATCATTTATTGTCAGATAATGCATCTGAATTCAACTAAGAGCTTGATAAAGTAAACCCTGAGCATCACATTAGACTTTCTTTGTACGATAGCATCCTTTACGGTGAGGAGTTGTTAAACATGTATTTATAAATATTATTTTTTATACTTATGTGTATATACTTGCTTATTTATGTAAGCAAATGTCTGATTGCAGTTATTAAATGCTGCGTATATTTTAACAAACAAGCTACATTGGTAAACCCTGCTGACTTTTTACTGAAATAAATGCCTTTAAGACATAATGTATAATAGAAATGTAAAATGTATTTCTAAAATATGAAATTTGGACATGCACATTTTCTTCATGTCCTTTGTTCCAAAATAAGCTTTTCATATGCTACATGCTTCAAGTAAACAAGATGTGATGATCTGGTGATGATATAGGTCCTAATTTTGAATAGGTGCTAACATTGGTAATTTTTTGGAGATTGAGATGACCCTATGTCCTTTTTTCAAGCCTCACTACTGGCAACTATAGAAAAGCAACAGAGCCGTACACAAAGCAATCTGGGCATCCTCTTCCCCCACTAAATGTGTTCCCGATGAAGGGTTAATAGTGTACTTAACTTTGTGTTTTGTTAGATTACTCTTTCTTTCAGCCTAACACAATGACAAATAACCATTATTCTTTTTCCTTCACTGATAATCGGGACAACTTCAAAAAAAAAATTTACCAGCCCAAGTTAGACCATTAATCCTGGACGATTTTGCCGATAAGTGTTGACTGCCAAGTAATGGCCATGTCACTGAGGAAAAGAAAAAATATGTGAACAATTAAAAATAGACAGCTATTATCTAGAGCATCCTCACTTCCCATTCACATATCATTGGTGTTATTCGGAATGATCTTCACACAAACTGCAAGTACAATTATGGAATCAATGACTCTGTCATTTAAAACAATGGGTTCGTTTTAGGATATATGGGGGTTTGATATTACATGATCTGATCTGGAGTACACAGTTTGGTAACCTAAATTAATTAATTAATTATTATAATTAATTACTATAATTGTACTCTGCCTGATTTATTTGTCCATTATATACACTTACACACTTAGAGAGAGAGCGGTTATGTAACAAAATAACATAAATCAAAATGTCAAAGAGACTGAAGTGCTTTTAAAAACGTAAATAGTCAAATTAATATTAATATGTGTAATCACATACACTTTCAAGCTTAGGTTTATTCTAACAGAAGCAGAACCTTATTTGCACTTGTAAATACTTTCTTGTTGAAAAGGTGACTTCTGATATACATAATATATATATATATATATATATATTGTTTTGTGAAATAAGATGTTATGCAGCACTTTTTTATGTCCTTCAGCGATCTTTCTGTCAATTACGAATTAATAATGTTTTATTTGTTCACTTTGTTAACAATTAAAGGCTGGATGAAAATTAAAAATTAAATAAATTAGTTTGCGCTGATTGTGACATTCTGATAATTCAATTAAAAAAATTACTAATTTAATCCACCATTTAAAAATATGATTAATAATAACAATAGACTGTTTACCAATAATATGAGGAGCACTTCACTGTAATATATTATATCCTGTCAAGATTAGGAGTGCACCATTAAAGACAGAATACTTCTTAATGTAAGTTACTAATAAATAATGAAGTATATGAGCTCTTTTAGGATGCACAATTAAGAGCCAGTACATTATCTGAGCAACTTTCTCTTCTCTTCTCTACAATGCCATAAAAATACCCCCCCCCCCCCCGACCCAAATGTACCGCCGAAATAAGCTCATTATGTAAACACTATTGAGCATTCCGTGGCTTCAACATACCAAACACAGCAAATGCAGTTCTTAGCATTAGATATTCTGCATCATTGTGGCCTGAAACTCTATTTAGATCAAAGAGATCGAGAAGCCCAAGTTTCAAATCCTTCCCAAAGCCCATTCTGGCTACTCTTTATTTAGCTCATTGGCATTCTGACCCCATGCCTCAGAGACTTTGAACCCTCAAAGTTTGGAAAGCTGAATTGCTCCTTTAAACACATTATCAGTGGGCCAGATTAAAGAATATCACTAAGCATCTTAAGGTTTTAGTGCAGTGTGGCGGCATGGACCGGGCCTCCAGAGCCATTTACTGCCATATACTGTATTAGGAATGGCTGAAAAAACACACCAGAGGGGTTGGTGGGAAAAAAGCCTCACGCTCATGGTAAATTAAGTTTGGGTTAAATGAAATAGAATAGGAGGAATGATCTAGAAAAAAAAGGAGTAAAGGTTAAAGGGAGACTGATTGCTGTGTTTATTGTTATTGCGGACTTTGCAGAATTCCGTCGTCCCCGGTCATTACGGAGCACATGCGAATTTACAATGTGCCATTTATTTCTGGGATTGAGTGGTAAACGCAATATTATCTGTCCTAGAATGCCTAGAATCTGTAGTCGCCGTACATTCACGTCCAGATTTTCAGGGTACTATCAGTTTCAGACAAAGCGCCATCTGCGAGGTGCATTCAGTCTAGAGCACTGTGGCGATTGTCGTGATGCGAGAGATACATTTTTCCCTCGCTCTTATTTGTTTTCTTTGGTATACTCGAACAACGGCAAATGCACAAAAGGGATTTTGAGACGTAAATCCTTCTTTTTTTGGGGTGGGGTGGGGTAGAGGGGTTTGATAAGGTGCAAAGATGCACTGCATTGAATGTATGTGTTTGTTCTCCTGAGCAGCTCTCACACCCTCTCTCCCTCCCTCCCCTCTTTTCTTTCTCCTCTTCAGTCTCATCAGCCACCGTGATTAAGATTTGGCACCTTGGACCACATTGTCTTCATTTGGAAATATTTCAGCTGCATTTGTGCCACTCGGAGGGGAGAAAGAGATAAAGGAGGAGAAGGGGAAAAACACACCCTGTTGTGTGAATCCTAGAAAGGCCTTGAACCCTGCCATTCATCCTATTCACTTCATCAGCTGAGTCTAATTGCTAGAGAGGACAGGAGACCCAAGGCCTGATTGTTCCTTATCCTCTTTGGAGCCTTCTGAGGCATGAAAAGTGAAAGGCCTGCTTTTGATCTTTTTTTTTTCTCTCTTCTCTCTCCTCTCCTCTTCTGGTTTTCTTTCTCTTCTCTGTCATTCCCTGCTATCCTTTCCCTCCGAATGACATTCTCCTTTCACACCCTTGCCCTCTTCTCCATCCGCGCAAAATAATTATCAAGCTCTGCTTCATCAAATAATGCTGGAGATAGGAGGTCACGGCAGGGAGGGCCAGAGGTCTGGAGGGGCGGCCCTGAACTGTGGAGAAGCTCCTAGCTCATCTTAGCGGCATGCTCCTTAGCTCAGGGCACCTTTATGTACCTTGACCCCGGTTTTCGTTTGCCTCTCTTAATGAGACCCTCTTACACAGCCATCGTGGTCCCGGCCCTGCCCTGTTAGGGGGCTCTGTGGTTGGGAGGCCAAAGTACAATAAGACACAAAGGCCACGCTCAGACAAGGGTGCATCTGTGCTGTATTATTAAGGCCAGAAGAAGAGCTCATGCTTCTCAAAGTCTCACAAGGCTCGAAGACTAGATCTATTGACACCTACTTGTCCTCGGTGGTCAACGCCTTTCAGTGGAGGGCCAGCCTACGCACACAAGTTCTTATTAGAAGTAATTTCAGGCAGCTTATTTAGAGAGGCAAGTGCTTAACTTGCTTTAGGTGTGATGCAGGCCACAGTGGAAGTGGGTGAATTTGGCGCAAAAAAAATTTCTTTCGACTCAAAAGATGACAAAGGATGTCAAAGGCCAACCCTGTCAGGGGACGAAAATAGTTCTTCAGATGAAGCAAGTATGCGGACACTTATTCTCAAGCTTCAGCCACTCTCGCAAGCACTTATTATGACAGTTGTTTAGAAGTGGAGTGGGCGAAATTTGTTGGACGACATTTCGTTTTTTGTGTACAAGAGGCCTGTTGATTTTGCTTATTTTTTTTTAAGTAGTTTGGGTAAATATGATTATTTATCTTGCAAAAATTGTGACACCGTGTATGAAGGGGTCATTAAATTTTCCTTTACAACTATTACGTATTGGAAATAGTAAATTCTATTCTAAAATTATCGTAAATTGTGATGTAAAGTAACAAATCAAATAAAAGTGCAATTGACCCTTTTCTTAGCTCCACCCCTCTTTGTTACTGTTACTAACTCAAATGAGTTTTTTCAACAATATTAATACTTTTTTAACATTTTTTATTTTTTCAAAATGTGCTTCTAAAGTGCTAAAAACTGATATATATGATATATTTTTCTTATTTGCAGGAATTAATTGTGAACTAGTATTTTAGTATTTTATTTGCCGAAATTGTTAAATTACCCAGTAACGTGTTTAAAAAAAGGCTGCTAACAAAACTGTAGAGACGTCTAATGAAGCAAAATACCTCACAGTCAACTGAAAAAAAAGAAAAGCCTAATTTGAAAGCAATCACATTAATGCACATGAACAGAACTGTTCCTATCACATATTCACTCCGGTACAGTCAACTTTCAACACTCAAATGACCTAATTCAATACACAATTTCAAAGATTTATTGGAAAATCTGAAAAGGACTTTTGTTTGTATTGTTTGTATAGAGGAAATGCTGAGAAAATGGCAGATGGCAACAGTTGCTAAGGTTCAAATTGTCTGTAACATTTTAAGCCAAGGTTTAGCAAAGCATCAATTGTATATCACTAACATCACTGACATGTAGCACTGTGCTCAGATTTCCACTGGTTTACTATTCGAGAATACAAAAGTCCCCCATTGTTCTAGCCGTACATCTGAAGTCTTTTATTACAAAGAGGAAACCTGACAATAAAAACAATAACTAGTAAACTCTGCTGTGCTAGCAAAGTGCATAATGAAGAATAAGCAGACAGAAAAAAGTATGTAGCAAACAAACAAGACGGCAAACAAAAACCTTTAAGCAATCATGTAAAGCACGTCGAACATCTGAGCACTGTGTGAGAACAAAGCGGAGCCCCTGTCAGCCCATCGATCTGCTCCTGAAGGCACTCGTACGCACACACATATCTACATGCACAAGGCTCCGACTGCACCCCGTCTCTCAGAGAATGCCTGTATTGATCTGGCCCACTTCTGTAGAGTTAACTCACTGATAAAACCTAACCACAGGGCTTCCATGGGCCCAAGAGCGTTTGGGATGCTGTTGAAAAAAAAACAACGGGAGAGGAAAAAAAAGATGAAACACAAAGCGAGTGGAAAAAGATCGCCGCCTGTACGTCCCCTCAGTCTGGAGAGACAGAGCTCTTTGACAGTTGTGTCTTTTTGGCTGGCATTATTTATATATTTCTTCAGCATTGTGTGCTTACAATGCTGTCGACTCTAACACGTGGACTGACAAGCGTTCGGAGATGTTGCACATATTGTCATCTCCTCGAGTGCACCCACTGGAATTTCTCTTAGAAATTCACAGGGATGTGAGGAAAAGCAGGGTTTTTTTTTTTCCAACCCTGTATTAATGCGAAGGGTTGGTCAATGCGTCTGTGCGCGTCTGCATCTCGCAACGTGTTGCTTGTGCGAACGCTTGCGTACGTGTGTGTGCTCGAGTGCATCCAACAGTATATGCCAGTGTGGATGTGTG
Source organism: Enteromius radiatus (assembly GCA_032357445.1). Taxonomy (NCBI): domain Eukaryota; kingdom Metazoa; phylum Chordata; class Actinopteri; order Cypriniformes; family Cyprinidae; genus Enteromius; species Enteromius radiatus. The sequence goes on along the minus strand of JAUCMS010000034.1, from coordinate 2,807,291 downwards.
TTTGTGTACGCGTGTGAACGTGTATGCGTGTTGCCATGTTAGAATGTGCAGCGTTGTCATGTTTGTTACATTCCATGTGGGAGGGTCTGCTGAGAGGCAGGCCATCTGTAGTGTTCTGAAGATCGACATGTTGTAAAATGCGATTGGAGAGTGTGGAGACTCAACTTGTCAAATCTTGGCACATAATGAGGCAGAAGGGAGTGAAGGCAGGAAAAAGATTCAGAGATAAACAATTAGATTAATCCCAGCGGTAAAGGGCACAGACAATGGGAGGACTCAAAGAAAAAACAAAATCAATATGGCAACTGCTGAGGACACAATGGAGTACAGTGAGGAAGAGACTAACACTTATTTCTCAGATGAAAAGACATACAGACACGTGGCGGAGGAGTCACGACTTGTTCGAATCAATACCGGTGTCAGCACCGGATGCGCTACTGCCTATTCCTCACACGTTTTCTGTCACGGAAGCCGCCAGACGTCACCGAATATACGGTAATGTTGCATACCACAAAAGCACATCCCAAAAAGCCCAAACAAAGACATGGGGATAATGAAGTGAATTAGGGGCCGCAGTCGCCTCCAGCTACAGCCAACTGATGATCTTTTAGGAGGAGAGACGTTGGGGACCGCAATGCTTTCACACCCCCTGAGTCCAAACATAATGGAGCATGATCTGCAGCCACAGTCTGGGCCGTCCCAGCGCGTCGCCGCCCCTCTCAGGCCCTGCCCAGACTCGCAGGTCTGAACTGACATCTCAGGCGCCTTATCCCGGGAAATCTCACAGGGCTGCCGTGCCAGGGCGCCGGGGCCCGACTGAAGCCGGGATGTCCTATGTGCTAGCAGGAAAGGGGGGTGGATAGGCTGAGTGAGTGAGTGGTGCTGGCCCCGGCTTACCCCACAGGGACGCAGAAAGGCGTTGACCAGAAAGGTGTGAGTCGGCCACGCAGCACCCCGCCCATTGTCATCTCTCCAAGGAGGCTGGTACACCGTCAAGTCATCGGCAGGGTTCCAGCAAAAAAACACGAGGAAGCCAGGAGTGTCGGGGACCTGTATGGACTATCGGCCCAGTCCCAGGGAGAGAAGGGCCACTGCTGCACTGACCTCCAGCAACCTGTCAGTCTGTCATCCCCGTCTGGGGAATTAAGAGGGGAGGGAAGAGATGGGGGTAAAAAAAGAACATGTATTCTTGCTTTTTTTTTTTTTTTTTTTAGGAACGATGCACACTATCTTTACCTGCGGGAACAAGACGACTACAGAAAAAAATCTGCCAAAGGAAGAACTTGTTAACATATGTTGTGTTATACATTAACATAAATATTTATTGCAGTAATGTTTTTTGCTTTTCTTAATTATTACTATTTTTTAAATGCAACATGCATACTATAATGTATTGCTTATTACAGATATTATTAACAGGTATTAAACATTAAATTAGTTTTTGTAAGGGAAGAATTTGAATCTTTAGATATAATTTGGTTAGAATAAAATTCCAAAATAATTTGTAAATATGTCAAGAAATTACTACTTGCTTAAATTTCTCAATTAACTATAAAATTGCATTATGCTAAATATTAATTAAATAAATACAAATTATATTTTTGTTGACTTTTCACCTCTCAAGTATGTAATAAAAATAAGCTTCATTGAATCTGTGTATTTTGCACAAGCTGCTGCAATATTGATTGAAAATTCTGTATTGTTAAAGACAAAGAACGTTTGGTGTGAGTTCCACCGCATTTGGTTGCTTTCCCAAGAGACACTAACGATTCTGTTTCCCTTCTTCTTTTTTCTCTATTTTTCTATCTCACCCTCTCTCCCTCTCTCTTTCTTTCATCCAAAGAGAAAGAAGAGATATAAATGGTGTGGTGTTGCCTCTTTATGTCGAGAGCAGCGAACGTGACGCCTCCCAGACGGGGAGAGATGGCGAACCCTAATAATACCAACCCATACAATGGCTCTGACAGCCCAGCTATAAAGCAATCAGGGTCCCAGGCATTTCAGATCTCTTTAACGCCCACCCTACAACAGTCTGGAAGATGGGTGGCTGACCTGAGAACTGTCAATCACTCTGCCGTACCTGCTGGAGCCTGGGCGGAGTAGAGCCGGGGGCATGCGGTCCATCAGATCTGTTTTCACACTCCCCGCACTAGCACTGCAATCGTAACCAAAAAGACAAAAAACACCCCACTGCCCTACTCTTAATTAGGGAGTGTGGGTAAGACTGAGGTTTGTTTGGTTTTAAATGGAGAAGGGGAGGGCAAAAGATACAGGGGAGCGCCGAATCCCGTGGAGACAGAGAATAACCTTTTCCCTTGATTTTGGAAGAAGGCATTGATTTGTCATGCTGTTTTGTACAGGCGAGAGCTCTCCCAGTGGTGCACTACAAGCTTGGAAGGAGGCAAAGAGACAGCTAAGCTGAGAAAAGGAGAAACGTTAAGGCTAGTTCATTATCCGCTTGTAGCTCATCCATGCAAATAGATCACCGTGATACTGTGGTTATTAATGGCTTTCTCCTGTTTCCTCCAGGGTCTTCCCATCTGAAGCTCACCGGCTGAAAAGCTTCTCAGCTGCTTTTCTTTTTTCACCCATCTACCTTTCGACTAAAGCAGTGAATCCTTCTTCCTGTACTCTTTCACCTGCTGCCATCGGCGGTTCTGTCCGAGAGCAGTGCAGCCTCAAGTGCTTCAATCAGAGAGCTCTCCGCTCTTATTAATGGGCCACATCTCACATCCACCTACAGATCGGACTATTTAGCGTTCTTTAATTCCCCACTGTTTAGTTAGAAAACATACGCATTTGCAAAGAATACCATACTGCTTTCTAAAGTACAATTCCCAGTACACCATAGAAAGGGAAAAGAGTTTTAAACTCAGTCAATGTATTGCAATGCAAAATCTGTGGTTTACAACCAATACCTGAATAATGATCTGTTGTGCATTTTAGTTACGCTGATATAATTGCCATATTAACATGAATTAACATTTACTCGACCTTTTTCCAATAACCTCCGATGTGACCTGACAGTGCTCATTTATGCCATGTAGCTTTTGCATGTGTGTGTATTTGGTAAATAAATTGGCTTGGTGTCTCATTTATTGAGCATTAGCATAAAGATAGATTTAAAGTAATATTACAAATCTGAAAAATGCTTAGTATTGTTTTAATACATGTTGGTTTGTTAATTGGCATGTATTATCAAAACAATGACATAATCGTTTGCTTGTAGCAATGGATTTTCATGCTAAGGCTTTTTAAATGTAAAAAAGCGATTGATTTCTTGTTAGGGGACCTCACAAAATACATAATATAACAATGTGCCTAGGGTGTTTTCAGTGTATGAAAGGCAAAAAATACAATTGCGGTCCATCATCTATATTTTCCTTTTCAAATATGTGCTATGACTCCTGATACTCTTAAGGTTTGGAGATAAAACATTAATGAGATTTGGCAGCCAGTGGGAGATGAGTTCTGCAGAAGTGTTGTTTATACAATCCCATGGAGACATTCCCTAGACTCTGCCCTTGTGTTTGGCTGACCAGACGTCACCTGGGGCCGGCTTAGGAGGCCTGCCTGTCGGGTCATGGATTGGCTTGTTGTCATGCAGGGTCCCTAGCGGTGTCTCTCACATGCTGTACGTCTGAACCTGTGCAGCTGGATAGAAGGTCCACATGTACTTGGCCTCGCCCTGAGGAACTGAGGGTCGGGGTGTCAAGGTGCAGCAGACCATCCAATGCTTCACGACTCGTTCTGGCCTGTTTGGAATCCGAGCTGTGCTGATCTTAGGGTTTCAACCAAATTATGTATTTCCCATGTGTGCGCTATAACACATCAGCTCGGTGTTTTTAGAGGGATGTCACAATGTGTATTCCAGACTTTTGTGCACTGTGCATAAATAAAGTATATGGTTTTTGTTAGGAATTAAAACTATCAAACTATTTAATTTCAAAAGTTTATAAGCAAAACTATATACACAAATGTTAAAAAGTTTGGAGTCTGTAAGATTGTTTTTAAAATAAAGTCTTTTAATATTGTGAAACAGCGTTATTGAATTAAAATAACTTTTTATCTTAATGCATTTTATTCCTGTAATGGCAATTCCTGTTGTGACCAAACCAACATCGAGGAGATTGTAAAGAAAAAAGGTGCATCGTCTGTGGTGTGGAATAGGTTTGGGTGTAGGAAAAGTGACAAGAATGAGACGAACGTGATTTGCAATGTATGTAAGAGCGCTGTTTTAGCAAGCGGTGGAAATGGGACATTCTAAAACACTTAATGTTAAAAACGCTTAATGTGGCTTAACGCACCTAAAAACTGACGAGGGAAGCCCAAATTTCTGTCAAACCTTCCTTGT